>JTDE01021707.1:0-26198 GCA_014338405.1 Paragonimus skrjabini miyazakii | reverse complement strand
AGGTGAGCTGAACATTTTGAAGAACAGTTCAGCTGGCCTCAACCAGATCATATGGACGACGGGTCGGTTATTGCGTGCCAGATGGCTTTCAGTCAGAAACAGAAGTCGCCCTGGAGCTCAAGTTATTGAAGCGTAATAAGGCCTTTGGTCCAGACCTCCTCTCTCCTTCTCTTTTCAAGGATGGTGGACAGAGGTTGATATCAGAACTGACGCGACTCCTCCAGACGATTTGGGAGACTGAAGAGGTACCTCGTGATTAGTGCCTACTAACAGTAATACCCATTTTCAAAAAGGGGGCCAGAAGTCAACAACCACAGAGGCATCAGTTTGGTGTCCATTGCGTCAAAGTTACTCACTGGCCTCATTTTACGTCGTCTCACTAAGCCCAGAGAAATCCATACACGCGAAGAACAGGCAGGATTTCGATCCGGTCGGGGGTGCGTTGATCATATCTTTACCTTGTGACGGACCTTGCAACATCGGCACTGTTACAGATAGCCGACAGTCGTGGTGTTTTTGGACCTGAAGGCTGCCTTCGATTCAGTTGCTCGTAACCTTCTCTAGAGCTGTCTCCTTCGCAAGGGAGTACCATGGAAATACGTGAATCTATTGAGATCAATGTATGCTCACTCTACAAGCAGGGTGAGAGTTTATCGACAACCGTCTCGAGCGTCCACCACTGCCAGTGATGTTTGTCAGGGGTGTCCGATTTCTTCCTCCCTGTCATGGAAGACATTTTTGTTGGGAAAAAGCATTTTTCCCAAAAATTCGTATTATCTGCATGGAAAACGGATTTATTCATTTTCTGGGAATTTGTAAGCCCGCAAGAATTCTCGAACACCCTAGAAGTTGCGGTCTCTTCTGATTGGTCCATTCGGTGGCCTGGGCCCAAGACTACCCCAACCCTATAAACACAGCTGCCGTGAACTACAATTTGGGCTTCGGGCTGGGCAACAAATAAGGCTCGTTTGAAGGCCGTCTTTTTCCTTACTTGTTGGGGGGTTCTAAGTTGCGAAAGTTGGAATCCGATACTTGCGCTCTGATTCCCGTACCGTGTTGCAACGTCATTGCGTTCGTTCATGATAGAGATACTGCTAGTAGTCTGCGTTGTTCGTGTCTTTCTCTATCAGGTGTGGTCGTAACAATTCGGGAGAGTGCGCTTCGCGAATCCAGTGGGCTTGGTGTTGAGCTTCTTCCTGGCGCTAGGTTGACCGATCTGGAGTACGCGGACGACATTGTCTTACTTAACCCCTCTGCTAAAAACATGCAGACCATGCTGGACAGGTTGCTCGACCGAGCTGGTTTGTATGGAATGCACTTCGCACCTTTAGAGTGCAAAGTGCTGCTTCAGGCCTGGGGCACTTCAACTCCTTTCTTCATTACAGGTAATCCGCTTGAGACTGTGGACAGTTTCACATACTTGGGTAGCACTATCTCGTCGGCCTGAAATGTTGCTGATGAGATATCAGCGAGGATTGTAAAGGCACGAGTCGCTTTTGCCAAACTGCGTCATCTCTGGCATCAGAAAGACGTCCGGTTGTCACTGAAAAGAAGAGTATGTAATGCTTGCGTACGTTCTGTTTTGCTCTATGGTTGGGAAACGTGGCCTGCCCACAAAGAAGACGTCAACAGACTTGACCCTCGTTGTCTCCCCTAATTAGCCCGCAATAAATGGACTGACCGCGTGGGCAATTTTCAAACTTATTAGTAGCGTTTTCCTCTAGGGTGTTCCACGTTACTGTTGAGGTGAGCGGCGGCCCGAGTCATAGTATCCTATGGTGAAACTCATGGCTTCTATGATGGTGATGATGCTCACATACTTAGTCCGTACGCCCCTGTATTTGAGCGATTCTAAAAGTGTACATCGATCCACCGAACTGAACACATCTTTATATTCGAGAAATACAGCAACTCTTGGCCGGTGGTACACATGACGGAGATTAAGAATGTCACCTATACATCCCCGCCAAGGGCGAAACCCTGCCTGCGCTTCTAATATTTGCTTCCCCAGCTGCGGTGAATCGATTAAGTATAGTGGATGCTAGCACCCTAGTAATGTATAGGGTCAAACTAATTCCCTTATGATTTTCGCAAAAAGCCGCTGATGCCCTTCTTGAATATGGGAACTATTATCGAGTCACCCCAGCAAGGGCGGATGGTCTTCGTCGTTTACGCAAGTTGAAACAACTGAGTTAAAGTCTCTACTAACGCCTGTTCACCTTCTTTAAAAAGTGCCGGCACGATATCATCTAGACCAGCAGCCCTATTACGATTGAGAGCCGAGATGGAATTGCGAACCTCAGTCTCAGTGAGTGGTTCTAAATCTACCGACCGGGGCGTTACATCACAAGTTTGTGGCGGCAACATGGAGGAGGCCAGCCAATTTGACCCTCAAATGTTCCACCCACTACTCTAACCTTCTCGACTTATTATAGACGAGTGTGCCATCTGCCTCGCTGATAGCTTCACTAACAGATGGTCGTCTGCGACCAGTTGCAGGGATCAGCTAAAAGAGTCGGCCGGTATTCCCTGAGGCCGAAACGGTTTCCATTTCCTGAACTTTCGCCATTAGGATCTTCAGAGTGAAAACCACTAAGGCAACTTACTAAGCTGGTTTGGTACTTATACTTTATCGATGATACAGCCAGTTTTTCAACAGCCAGTCGTTGCCCAGCAAAAGTAAGAACGAAACCACAACGTACCAACGCACGGTCCGAATCCAACTATATGCCTCAATAAGAACGACAGTCCCGAATCGAACCACACCCCCAATAACCAGCAGCCACATCACATTATCCTCTTCCCCATCATACTGATCTCTCCGTATATTATCCTAATCTACCTTTTCTGTTCGTTATGTTATAGACCACAAGCCTCGTTTTCTGATTGGTTAAAGCCTTCCTATCAGGCGCTGTCTTCCCTGCGCACTCGGTTACTTCTCACAAGTCTATTCGTTACAATTTAATCAATCAGATATAATGGATCGTCTGCTACGACCGGACCGATTTGATGCCGACCCGAACTCTACAGACAGTGGTGACATATGGGAACAATGGTTACATACTTTCTCAGATTTTCTTGAATTGACTGCTCCTTATAAACCTGACAAGCTGAATGCGCTTATACACTTCTTGTCCCCCGCCGTATCCAAATTCACCTCTCACTGTACTGATTATGACGCTGCTATCACCACACGTCACTCTCACTACGTACAACAAAAGTGAAATTTTTGTACGCCACCTTTTAACAACTTGTAAACAAGCTCCCAATGAAACTCTCGACCAGTTCATACAGAAACTCCGGAACCTTGCCAAGGATTGCAATTTCAAAGCTGTCAGCGCGGAGCAAAATCAAAAGGATGCTATCCGCGATGTCTTCATAAGCGGGCCCTTATCCAACTCGATTCGCTAACGATTACTTGAACACAAAACTTTAGACGTGAAAACCGCTTACGATTGAGCGACGGCTTTAGACCTGGCTCAGCAAAAATCGCATTCGTTCGCGCAATCTCAACCTCCAATTTACAATACAGCTGCTACCGACGCCTCATTAAATACTGCCGAGAAACCTAAAAGTCATTACAAGACTATACTAGCTGCAGCTTGAACTAACTGCTTTTGTGGGTATGATGGACACCCTCATCACAAATGTCCAGCTAAAGACTCAGTCTGTAAATCATGTGGGAAACGGGGTCACCACCAAAAGGTTTCTCGTTCTGCTACTCATTCGAAACACACGGCATCAACTTCTCCACTCTTTACCTACTCTATCGTCACTGCTGCAGCTCCAACTAGCCTTACCAAAGCCATCATTGAAGTGGTAAACAATGGAATAACCCTACAAGCGCTGGTTGACACAGGGAGCTCAGAAAGCTATGCTTCTGAAGCGGCCGTACTCCGAAATCAATGGACAAAATTGTCATCAAGTAGCCAAATCGTTCTGGCTTCCACGCGACTAACCAGTAACACCAAAGGCCACTGTTTTGTTTCATTATTTCATAAAGGTACACCTTACAGAGATGTTAAATCGTCCATCCTCCCCAATCTGTGTGCTGACGTGTTATTAGGGCATGACTTCCTACAACGACACAAATCTGTGGAAATATCCTTTCAGGGTGTTCAACCCTCATTTTCACTGTGTAGCCTAGCTGCCGCTACTCTTCCAGCTCCTCCCCCTCTTCACTCAGCTCGACCCCTCTTGCCGTCCAATCCGTACTAAATCGAGACGACATAGTCACCGTGACGAAGTTTTCATTCAGACCGAGATCAAAAGATTGTTATAAGACGGCATCATCGAATCTTCGCGATCACCGTGGCGTGCACAAGTATTGGTCACTACAAACGATCGCCAGAAACGTCGCATGGTCGTCGATTACAGTCAAACTATTAATCGGTTCACCTACCTGGACTCCTATCCCCTCCCTCGTATCGACGACATGGTAGAGAAAATTTCACAATTCAATGTTTTCAATACGCTAGACCACCAGAGCGCTTATCACCAAATACCCATTAAGGAAAGCGTAAGTCAATATACCGCTTTTGAAGCGTGCAGTAGCTTATACCAATTCCGCCACATACCTTTTAGTGACCAATGGTGTTGCATGCTTCCAGCGAGCAACAGACGAGCTGATAGGTCGAGAAAAGCTCGAGGGAACTTTCGTCTACGTCGACAATACTACCGTATGCGGAAAAGATGCGAACAATCACGAGACTAATCTCAATCGCTTTCTGCAAGTGGCCGATAAATACGGACTAACACTAAATCGAAACAAGTGTTTTCGCTACAAAAGAAGTTCGTCTGTTGGGTTATGAAATATCCAAAGGATTCGTGAGGCCAGATCCCGATCGATTCGAAGCGTTAATCAAGCTGCCTGCACCTGAAAACTTGAAGCACAACAAAGAGCAGTTGGGATGTTCTCATACTATTTCCAGTGGCTGTCCCACTTCTCCGATAAATCCACCCACTGATTATCAACAAGAGCTTTCCACTACCCAACGATGAACTTCCCGTCTACGATTCCCTTAAATTCGAACTAGTGCAAGCCTCATTCTTCTCCATTGCCAGGGATGTTCCCATTGAGGTTGAAACTGATGCCACAGATATAGCAATCTCCGCCACACTAAATCAGAGTGACCGCCCCGTGGCCTTTTTCTCACGTACTCGCTCTGCAACCGAACGAAACCATTCCGCTGTTGAAAAGGAAGCTTACGCAATTATTGAAACTATCCGTAAATGGCGACACTACCTGACTGGAATAAGCTACTAACTGATCAACGTTCTGTTGCTTCTCTGTATGATACGAAAATTGCCAGTAAGATCAAAAATGACAAAATTCAACGTTGGTGGATCGAACTATGTCAATTCCCTCATGATGTTCTTTACCACCCTGGTTCAGATAATCCTGCGGCCGATACTCTATCTCGAACATTTTGAGCACCAACTCTTTCTATCGACTATCTTAAAATGCCTCCTGTTTCGGTCTGCTACCCCGGAATTACTCGTTTGTCTGATTTTATTCGAACAAAGAATTTGCCTTTTTCCATAGACAATGTCAAATCTGTTATTCAACAATGTTTCGGTTGTTCCCAGCTAAAACCGAAATTCTACAATCCTTCCAATAGTCCTTTAATTAAAGCGACGCACCCCTTTGGCCGTCTTAGTATTGATTTCAAAGGACCAATTCCCTCTTCCACACGCAATTACTATATACTAACTGTAATTGACGAATCCCCCCGCTTCTCATTCGCTTTTCCATGCCCAGATATGTCCACATCCACTGTCATCACCCGACCACTTTTCCATGTTTGGAATGCCCTCATTCGTTCACTCCGATCGACGATCTACATTTATGTCGCAGGAGTTAAGACAATTCCTTTACGACCGGGGTGTGGTCACTAGCAGGACCACGAGTTACAACCCAAAAGGCAATGCCCAAGTTGAAAGGCTCAATGGCACTATGTGTTTCTCTTTGCCTGCGTTCCAAAACACTTAATGTTGATCACTGGGAGTACGTGCTTCCGGAACCGCTGCACGCTATCAGGTCATACTGCAACCAACGCTACTCCCCACGCACTTTTCTGCATAATCGGAAATCGCCCGCAGGAACCAGTCTGTCTCAGCGGTTGACCAGTACTATATCAGAAGAATGTCCCAACATCCAAGTACGATCCCTTAGTAGAAGAAGTTGAACTGTTAGAAAGTAACCCCGAATACGTCCACATTCGACTTCCAGATGGTCGTGAGGAAACTGTATCCCTCCGACAACTGGCTCCCATTAAAAACACAACTCAACCGACACAACCTATTTCGTCAGACCTTATTTCAAACCCTCCTATTGTTGACACATCCTGCACTACATCCGACACGACAGAAACTACTAGTGTACCAAAAACAAACGTTGAACATCTCTCCCACCAACAAAGGGTTAGACTTTACTTACTTCGAAATCGCGCGGCGTAACCTCGCTTCACAGTTTTGCCATTATTTATGTCCTAAGATAACCCATTTCATACGGTGGACAGTTAACCCCTAATACTCCACATTTACGTTAGTTATTTTTTCATGGAGGGGGAGAATGTCATATTATTTCGACATCATATTGTCCTCCTCCCCATCATACTGATCCCTCCGTATATTATCCTAATCTACCTTTTCTGTTCGTTACGTTATAGATCACATGCTTCGTTTTCTGACTGATTAAAGCCTTCCAATAAGGCGTTGTCTTCTCTGTGCTCTCGGTTACTTCTCACAAGTCTGTTCGTTACAATGTGGTCTACCTGAGACCAGACCAGATTTGGAGAAGGTGGACACCAAGTATAGCAATGACGTGCACGATGCTTAAAACTAGTGCTGGCTAAAAATCACTTACGTTCAAAACACAGTTGCAACAGTCACCCACCATTATCCGAACGATGTGATGCTATTCTAAACCTGCCGCCTAAACGATATTCGATCTCATCAAGGCGGCCGACCAGGGCGTTCATATCTCCGGTTAGAACGAATATATCAGAAGCATGTGTCGACCGAAGGAGGGCGGCCAGATCCGAATAAAATAAAAACGCCCAATTTACTACAGTCAGTAGGAGCATAAACAGACACAATGAAAAGATTTCTGAAGGTTTTGCGTCTAGAGCTGGTTTTAGCAGAACTCGCCAAACGGAGGGCGTAATCTATTGTTAACAGGAATCTAATCTACCAACGCGGCTGCGGCCGTTGTCTTGAGAACTACACCTGCTCTAGCTTGACCAGTAGCCGAAGCCGTGGAGTCACTTGTGAATAATCACTATCGGGTAGACAGTGCTGTTAGTTCCATACAATGACTACTGTCCTGGATTTTAGTCTCTGAACTACAACAAACATCAGCAAAGCAACCTTTTCTCACTACAAATTTGAACAGGGAAGTCAGAAACAGTTTTTACACGATGTATCTCTCGAGCACATTTCGCTGCATCTCATTAGGTACATACTGCAGTCTGTAGGTTTATATAGCAAAGTTCAATGGGCATTGTGAAGCTAAACAACACAATTAACAACCACACCAACACACGCACACTCACACACATCCATTCACATCAATTACCAAGGCAATTTGGTACTGACGAACAAGTCTTTCTGTACAAAGAGGGGTGGCTTCCATTTTCTAATTGCTACCGCCTCCGCGAACCGGAGAAGCCTTCGATTTTTTGTTGCGTAACGTATCCGAAACGCCTTCTCTAGGTTCAGTTGGGGTCGACAAGTCAACAGGTGTTGGGCGATCGATGATGCTGGTTCCCTGTGACTTGTTACATTCTGACTTGAGCCCAGTATTGTTGTATCCATGAGTGTTTTGCGAACCCAAACTGGAATGTGTTCGTTGACCCGATAACGCAACTGCCGCTCCGTTCTGCCTACGTAAGTGGCCCGGCAATCACTCAGCATTAAGTTCATCAACTTTTGTAGTGAAAAGGTTAAGCAGACGAGAATAAATCTAATCAGCAATCTACAGAGGTCACTGAGACACAATCTGACAGATTCAGTATTTCCTGAAAATGCTGCTGAAATTAAACGACGCATTAACAAGGAATTACAAGCATTGTTGGAAGGACACTTCATTGATCAGTCAACGGCGAAGCCAATTACATCTAGGGGATCACATACTCCCCAACCGTATGGTTTGCCCAAACTTCACAAAATCGGTGTACCACTGAGGCCAATACTATCCATGTCTAATTCGCCACAACACAAGTTGGCACAGTGGCTAGCCCAACTTGGTCTGCGATGCGCATGATGTTTAAAACGGGTAATAGCTCAGAATGACCTGCGCTTGACGCACGGTTGTGGTGACTACTTTTCATTATCCGAGCAATGTGATGTCAGTCCGAACATGACAATTAAATGAGACTTAGTCTCACCAATGCGGCCGATCTCGGCGTTCGCATTTGCCCCGAATATGAGCCATGTGCAATCTAAGGAGAGCGGCCAGACATACATAAAGTGCGTTGCTACAGCCAGTTGAAAGATGACCATATATAATGAAAAGACTTAGTGTCTGCAGCTGGTTTTAACAGAACCTGCTAAACAGATGAGACAGAATCTGTTGCCACCAGGAATCTAACCCACTAGTGCGGTTGCAGCCGTTGTGCCGAGGATTATACGCGTTGCGGCTTGGCCAGTAGCGCCCGTCGTGAGATCTAATTGTATCACGGACAGTGCGCGTACTATCGATTCCATAGGCTGGCTGCTATACTGTAACCTACTTGCCTAATTGCAGCAGACATAGACATTAGCCAGGTTTAACGTCCGCAAAAAAGCGACCTGTCGGACTATTTGTTTCAGGGTGCGGGCGGTGAAAGCACTTTTCCGAGTTCGCATTCTTGGTTTAAGCAAGGAACGAGGGGTTCCGTATGGTGGGTGTTAAGAGTCGGGAGTTACGGTGACAATGTATACCTATTATACCTATTATGGAATCGGCAGTGTATTTGCTAGAAAAGAGGATCAGGTGTGATCTGACATCCAGGTCGGATTAGACAATAAAGGAGCGCTCATCCGCAACGTGTTTTTGCCTACTCACTCGATCGAAATAAGTACACACAGTGAACCGGCTTATACTGCGTGACGATCCACGTAGTGACGTTGTGGATACCCATGGTCATGTGAACTGGGATATTGCTAAGAGACCTAAACCTAAGAAGGAAGACGATTAGGGTTCTAAACCAGTCTGACTTAAAAGCCTGTGCCGCAAGGCGGTGGGGAACTTGAACCAGTATTTCTCCGGGAAAGTGTCAACTTTTTTTAACTTTAACCTGGTGGGACTTTTCGGACTTCTACCTAATGGCCCGTCTAACAAGAGTGACTCCGTCAGAGTGATCCCACCGCCCAGTTTACTCCAATAGGTCATCACGATGCGTCGAATTCCAATCTCGTTGCGACAGACGATTGGCGGATGGTAAATCGCGTGAATCAAAAGTTGAATCAAGTTTGACTTTCGCTGACGTTAGTCGGAATTTCAGATAACATTCTGGAGATGCCACATCTCTGCCCATCATCATCATCATAACAGCCATGAGCATGACCTGGCTCGGGCCGCCGCTCACCTCAACACTGACGTGGAATATCCTAGAAGAAAACGTTACTAACAAGGTCGAACATTATTAAAACAAGACTAAGCGGAAGAACTAGAAATGGTATGGATACAAGTCCGCCATTGACTGCGACACACTGCCATCTCGGAGAGCGTCTCTAACTAGCGATTTGAGTGATCACGAGGACCCCATCCAGGCAGGTGACACCTACCCACTTTGCTCAATGGAGCAGTCAAGGTCTTCATATTTTGTGACTACGTTGTTGCTTGACCACCACGCGGTTTTACCCAACTGTTGGTGGCCTCAGCATATAATGCCCGGTACGGTAAACGATCAGATGACATACGGAGCACGTGACCCAATCATCGCAAGCTGTGTACCGTGATTAATTGACTGATCGATCGCGCATCCCGAGCGTTCCGGAATACGCGCCGGCGAACTGCCATATTGCTTACGCGATCCGTCCTCTTAATATGGGCCAATTCGCGGAGACAACGATGGTCAAACACAGCAAGCCTGTTGATATCTTCTTTGCGAACAGGTCACGTTTCCGAAACAGAGCAAAATGGAACGCACACAGGCATTATATACCCTTCCTTTCAGCGACAACCGGACGTCTTTCCGATGCCAGAGATGACGCAGTTTGGCAAAAGCGACTCGTGCCTTTACAGTCCTCGCTGATATCGCATCAGCAACATTCCAGGCTGACGAGATAGTGCTACCCAAGTATGTGAAACTGTCCACAGTCTCAAGCGAATTACATGCAATGAAGAAAATAGGAGTTGAAGTGCCCCAGTCTTGAAGCAACACTTTGCACTCTAAAGGTGCGAAGTGCACTCCATACAAACCAGCTCGGTCGAGCAACCTGTCCGGCATGGTCTGCATGTTTTTGGCAGAGGGGCTAAGTAAGACAATGTCGTCCGCGTACTCCAGATCGGTCAACCTAGCGCCAGGAAGAAGCTCAACACCAAGCCCACTGTATTCTCGAAGCGCAACCTTGAGAATGTCGTCCATGACAAAATTGAACAGGAAGGGGGAAATCGGACACCCCTGACGAACACCACTAGAAGTGATGAACGCCCGAGACAGTTGTCCATAAACTCTCACCCTGCTTGTAGATTGAGCATACTGTGATCTCAATAGATTAACGTATTTCTCTGGTACTCCCTTGAGGAGAAGGCAGCTCCAGATAACGTCACGAGCAACTGAATCGAAAGCAGCCTTCAGGTCCAAAAACACCACGATTGTCGGCTGTCTGTAACAGTGCCGATGTTCCAAGATCCGTCGCAAGGTAAAAATATGATAAACTCACCATCGACTGGATCGGAATCCTGCCTGTTCTTCGCGTATCTGGCTTTCTCTGGGCTTAGTGAGACGACGTAAAATGAGACCAGTGAGTAACTTGGAAGCAATAGACACCAAACTGATGCCTCTGCGGTTGTCACACTGACTTTGGGCTCTCTCTTTGAAAACGGGAATGACTGTTGATAGGCACCGATCACGAGGTACCTCTTCAGTCTCCCAAACCGTCTGGAGGAGTCGCATCAGTTCGGATATCAACCTCTGCCCACCATCCTTGAAAACAGAAGGAGAGAGGAGGTCTGGACCAGAGGCCTTATTACGCTTCAATAACTTAAGCTCCAGGACCACTTCTGTTTTCGACGGAGGACCGTCTGGAATGCGATAGCTGACCAATCGGGTCCCGTCGTTCACATGATCTGGTTGAGGCCAGCTGAACTGCTCTTCAAAATGTTTAGCCCACCTGTCAAGTCGGCGCGATTGACTGGTAATAAGTGAACCATCTTTTTCACATACCGTCTCACTTACACCGACTTGACCAGTACAATCACGCATCAGGGAAAAAAGCTTTCTGCTATTCCCAGATAAAAGGGCTTTTTTCATTTATTTCGATTGTTCGACCAAGTAATGTTCACGGTCTTCGCGCAAGCTTTTAGTCAGCTTGCGTTTAAGTTCTCGACGGTCATCATCATATTCCGAACCAGGTGGGATCGAGCGACGCTCGATCATGAGGTTTATCTCTGCCCACATACAGTAATACGACTAAGAGCTACATCTGGCTGTCGGAGGCCAACTCCAGCTATTACAATCCACATTTCTTAGAAATCAGTTCTTAGGAAGTGAGTAAACCACAAGAAACAATAACCAACGTCAAGATCACACGCAGCGTAAAACTCACAGGATTCTTGTTCTCTGGTACTTACTATAAATTTTGTCGACCGCTTTCCTGTTGTGACTCACCCAACCCTTTTTCGTGAGTACCTTTTGTTTCGTGGTCACGAGTAGACACCCAGCAGATACTAGTCATTTTGTACGATAACAATAAACAACCAATAAAGGAAATGAAAAGTATTCCTTTCCTTTATTGGTTGAGTGTACGCTCCATACCGGAAAAATTAGATTACGTTGGAGGTCATCCGACGATAAGCTATTAGTTGAAGGGCTAAATACCCATCCACACGCAGGACGACCCACAACATCAGAGCTGTTTCCATTAGAGTACAGACGTATGGGAGAAGACCCCACTACAACCTACACTCCCCCAGTCATCGAAACAAGATGCTTCTATGGGATGCTGTACCAAAGCGCATTTGTTAAATAGCTAGACGATCGACTATAACCACGGGGGCTGTTGGTCACGAATAAACGTTGATTGTCATCCTTGACGTTCTCATTCAAATCTACATTTCCACTACCTGCAATTAACGTTGCACATGTTCTCGAAACAAATGTACTCAATGGCACGTGATCATCGCGTTTTAAATGTAGAATCACGATCACCGCCGTAAACTTATCCCAACTCTTTCTACTGCATTTCTGACGGCATAACGATGTTCACCTCCATTGGCTGCTGGTCAATTAAAGCGCACATTCACCATTTCGCCAGCTCACACGACTTGAAACAACGAGGGGTAAGGAGACATCAACACCATAACAGGAAGTGCTGGGAATCAAAATAGTATAAAACCACAGGGTCACAGAAATACCCCAAGCTCATCAATAGTGTAACCCTAACAAAGGTGGTTAAGCGTCTACATGGGGCGTGCCAAACGTGAAATCAACGGCGTAGTGACTAACATTGCTACCTCATGGAAGTGCGGTCGAATTTCAGATTCTGGCAGCGGAGAAGAACATGTACTATCTGTAGGAGCGATACTGGAGAACATTTGCTAAATTTCAGTAACCATCAGGCGGTAAAGTCTTAGGGGCCCGTGAGTAGCTGAACACCATTCACATCTGAACGTAGTTTTCGCACCTGTAACCTCCAGTAAGCTTCTTTTGAAAGGCACCAGGCATAACTTTATTACGACTCACTCCAACTTCAATCCACCTCATCACAAGACAACCGTGTTGACCATTACACAAGTAGACCACTGTAACCAAATGGCTAGCCAATTACTTGAGCATCACAACCAAAGTATACAATTTTCATTCTGAAGTTTTAAGTCTCAACGATGGCGTAGATCGAAATTGCATAACCCACAGTAAGTATGATGAGGCTTTTATTTTATTTACCACGGGAGCACGTGGTAAGTTGAACACAATACAACCGATGCACATAGCTTAAGTCTGGATGGGTTAAGAATGAATGTGAAGCCACTGACAGGCCTACGCAGAAAGGTAAGTGGCCCTATGCGTCCTGCGCGATCTACCACGCACCACATGACTACATCCAACATCATTAAGAGTACTACACAACTCATTAAGACTGCTTTTTATAAAGGTCGGCGCCCGCATTGGCATGTTTTTCGAACAGCCAAATGTAGTGACCGACGATCGTGCGCCTGCGCTGCAACCGTGTTTTCCCGCTTGTTCGTTCTGTATTCATGACTCTGTGTACGCCTGCTATAGGAAACCTGATGTGAACTGAATGCCCGTTTCTTCAGTCGTGCAACTAATTGCACGCAACGAATGCTTGCTTTTTTTTAACGATGCATTTACTATTTTGTTCTTCAAGGTCGTTCAACCCGGACCCATTCGAGCAATGCTTAACGCACTCGAAGGCTCCAGGGACTTTCCGCCTGGCGCGCTTTTGAGTGCCACTGAGTGAGCTATAGTTCACCTCGCGCTTTTTTTTCTTCTCTTCTTGGTTGCTGCCGTTGGTCCCAGATAAGCTAGAGCTAATTACTCATCATATTTCCGGACGTTCCTGGAAATATACGGTTTGGTTCCAAACTCCACCGTGTTCTTTAGTTCGATGCCCGTTGGGACTACGTTTCAAATGCTATTCAAGAAAGACGTTTTAAACTGCTAGTGGACAAGGGTCGAGCGTATACCCACTTGTCCAATACACAAAGAAACACTGAAGTTAGACGAACATGAACGGATGCAGCTGTGAACTCCAGCTGCAGCTGGAGTTTACGACAAAATATCAGGTCAAAACGAGTATAACGTCATACCTTCAATAATTCTGTTGCACAAAGAGCTGATACCAAAGCCCCAGCATGCCCATCGAACACAGCAAAGAAAGACCAGTCTTTTAGATTTCCAGGTAGCTGTGTGATCGCACAGTGTGCGTCTTCCATAGTCATGCGCCAACCCTGCATGCTTGAGATCCCATATCGAAGACCATTGCCGTGACCGGTTTCATTATACTTTTTTGTTTTTGGTATAGTAAGAAGCGCCCCCATCTCCGAACTGAAAAATGCGCGCCCCAAACACACAGCCACAGGATATCCGACGGTGTCAAAACTAGCAGAAAAATCGGGGATGGTTAAAACAATATCGTAAAACATGTAGTGTCCACAATTCACAGTTATACTTCATAAGTCATTTTTGTACATTTTTGTATATACCGTTTTGTTACCTTCATCTGTACACTGTACTTGTTTGAAACCATCACAATCACTTTCTGAATTAAATCGTCAACACGAAAAAATGGGAGTTACCGCGCATCATCTCTGTCTTCTTCATTCGTGCGGAGTTCTAAACTGGTAAAGTAATTGGACGGCGGAATATTTTAGCTCCGCGTATCAGCTGATCTACCGACGTCCAACGTTCATTAACTCGCGTCGCGTGTTGAATTTGAGTTGTGTATCAGGGCGTGCTGCTGTGTTGTCCACGCCGTTTTAATTTTCTTTTGTGTGGGAAAGGACAATTTATTTTCGAGACTGCGCATTTCAAGAAAGCTCAAGTTCCCGTTCAAAATATTCATAAAGTATAGAAAAAGCCATCATTGTGGATTGGAGGCTGAAATTTGCAGTATCACTGTCACGTATTCGAAGCACCCGGGACGAATTGTGGGCGCCAGAAACATTAGCATAAGGTGTGGGAGCTGTCGAAAGTGCTGTGCGACGATTTACTGTCCAAGTGAGTTACATAAAGGCCGGTACACTTGGTTTTTACTTCCAGTTGAGGTGATTATTTTTCGTCAGCCATTTTCTTTAACCGATACTAATGACAGTTGAATCTTAGGGAAACTTCTTGCATGGGTCCAGGAAAAGATACCCAGGCAGCCAATCTGAAAGCTGGCGGTTGCAGCAATAACAAGTGTTACCTGAAGGTCGGTGCCAGAAGTATACAACGGGATGGGTGTGCGAAGTTGTTCCACCGTCGGTGCAGCAAGCTCTCGAAATGGGCTTATGACTTGTGTGTGGTTCATAAGAAGCTGCTTTGGGTTTGCGGGTCACGCATAGGTGAACTGCATGATTGTGCTTCTGTCGCGAACACTGGAGTAAACAAGGAGGGGGAATCTGGTAATAGCACGCCGCCAGTTTTGTACAACGAGATAGGTGATAGCACAAGGGGAGTGATGAGTAATCAACGGAATGTTCTAAATATTGAGGGAGAACATTACAACAAGGTGATGGGCTCTGGTGGAGTCCGGGATGAAAATAGGAGAAAGGCGGTTACAAAGCATGACCACTCGCCAGGTTTAGTCAATGAGGTAAAATATAAAACTGCTGAACTAAATGCCCCCGCCGTTAGCATGGTGAGTTGTAGATAAGTGACTGTCGTGATAGGGGACAAAGACAATAAGCGGGGTGGGAAAGAAGACGAAATATTGAGTAACCAGAAATCGGTCAAAGACCGTGCAGCGATTCAGCGATTGATACACGGGTTTGAGGCAGAGGCCCAAGGATCCCGTATCCAGTCGGTTTTTCTTGTTCAATGTCAAGCGGGCGTCTGTTGATCTGAAAAGCATTCAGTGAAAACAGGGTGGAGCACCGCTCTTGTGGATAACAGTAAACATCATAAAATAAACCAAGATTACTCGCATACAGGACTTTTCGAAAAATGAGGGTAATGCTTTAAAGCGATCGCTAGAAGCGTTACTGACGACCTCATCAGTGAGACTGTTCCAGAAGTTAATAACCCTGTATGAAAAAACTGCTGCCCAAGAAAGGTCCGAGGACGAAGCTTGAAAAGCTTCATGTTATGTTCTCGCCGACCGTCAGCATTCGCTACAGTGAAGAACTGATCAACGAGACCTACTCTAAAGAGGAAGTGTGTGAAAATTGAATCACCGCAGAGTCGTCGAAATTCAAGTGGGTACAGATCAAGAATTTCAAGTCGAGACTCGTACACGACACTACTGAGACCTGTGACTAGTGTGGCAGCCACGCGCTGGACACGCTGAATAGCTAATATGTCTTTCTTCAGACTGGTATACACGACCTGATTAGCATACTCGAGGAGCGGCCTCACGTAAACTCCGTGGAGCGTTTGGTACGCTTTCTTGTCTATACGGTGGAAAGTGCGCCTAATCATCCTAAGAGCGGCAAACCCTTTTTTCGCTACCATTTCGTGGTGGTGCGCAAAATATAAGTTAGACAACAACCAGATGCCGAGATCTTTCATCAAAGGGATTTTCATGATTTTTATTGTGCCGAACGCACTATGAATCATGAAGGCGTTGCCAGAGTCTCCACCGAGTGACATACGTGCGCACTTATTGTCATTTAGTAGAAGACTCCAATCGTCCGACTAACGCATAATGGCATCAAGATCAATCTGTAATGCACTGGGACCAGCGGCATTCCAGATTTTTAGGTCATCGGCATACAGCAGGGCGTTGCTGGAAATACTATCCGGGAGGTCATTGATGTAGATCAGAAATAACAGAGGACCAAGCACCGACCCTTGGGGAACTCTGGCAGAAGTGAATGAGGGAGATGAAAGGTCTGATCCGAATTTAACTCGAAACGTTCTGTTATTACGGGAAGATAAAATCCAACGAAGAACCTCTCTCTGAAAGCCATAGGCTTCCCAATTGTGTTTCTGATATAGCGTGTCCTTTCCTTTGCCAACGTTCTAATACGACTTGACTGCTTGACCTGGGTACCTGTTATGCGGCTTCACCTAGTCTACTTGTGCAGAGACAAGATGAACACGATTGCAGAAAAACACGCTGTATTGCCGACTACCAGTTCGACCAAATGAATAAAATATCAGTAAATATATATCATGAAATAGTGGCCAAATATGGCCGTTTACTTGTTAAATCACTGTCTGCTTATTTAGGCCACTTCGCTACCAAGTGGTCAAGTATGGCCAATTCCATAGGCGTTCTTTTCTCGGGCTGGCGTGACACTCACGCTCACTTGCACGTATCCTTTTGGCGCGACACCCACGCTCACTTTCACGTCTCCTGCTGGTTGTTCTGACGTGCCCCTCAGTGCTTTGTTGATGTCTAATTTCGTCAGCCGTCACCAAAAGCCTGACTGGTTTGCAATGATGACTGATTTCATCAGCCGTCACCAATGTCCTGACAAGATTGTTTTGGTGAATTTGCCTCCTAATTGTTTCCATTATCTTCCGCGGAATACTTGTGGGGCTGATTGGCCGGTAACTAGCCGGAGAGTGCCGATCACCCGCTTTAAATATGGGCGTGACCGTCGCCTCTTTCCATGCACTAGGGAGAATGCTGGTCTGAAGTGTCTGTTTAAACAACTTATAGAGGGGTTCTGCCGAACTAGCCGCCGCTTCTTTGGGAATTCTGAGATGAATTTTGTCAGGACTCGTTGAACTGTATGAATTTACCTTAAATGAAAGGTCCTCAACATCCAGCACGGAAACCTCGACGGTAACGATTGGCTGCCGGAAATTCTGCTGCTGAATGATTGGGTGCCAGTCTGGCGGTGCGACGCTATATACCACCGTGTAATTGTCCCTAAATAACTCGGCCACAACTAGGAGGTCAGATGAGATCTCCCTGTCGTGCATTCACAGAGAAAGAGCCAAGGGTTTAGTTTTCCTTAGTCGTCCAATATGCTCAAATAGGAAGTTTTTGTTCCAGCGAGCTTTGACGAGTACTTTTTCTTGTACGCGTTTGGTGTGCTCACGGATTTCCCGTCTGCACTTATTTCCAACGATATGGAACGCGCGTAGATCATCTAAGTTTCCCGTAATCTTATGCTTCGCGAATAAATGGGGACGGCCTTCGAGGAGACGATGTACTCTGCACGGAAGAGATGGCCGATAAGATGAAGTGCACAGTTTGCGCGGCACAAATATGTTGGTCGCCTTCTCCATTGCAATTTGAGGTGCGCAGTAGTTCTGGTCTACGGAGCTATAATCAAGAAGTAATGGACCTAGTTAGCTCCTCAGGCCGTTAAAATCAGCCTGATTAAAGATTCGAACTGTGGGCTTCTTTACTGGCTGTTGTAACCAGTAACAGATAAGATCCAAGATGAGCAAAGAGTAATCACTGTGTCCAATTCGCGGCTTGATAATCACTCTGTCTACCAGGTGGCTCTCATTATTAATGACTAAATCGGTTAGAGAGGGATTCTGACCAGGACGATGTCGCGTCGGGGCGTTGACATGCTGTGCTCACGCTCCCCATCGTACCAACGTCGATAAAGAAGTCGAGAATCCGCTTTTACATTCCTGGTGAGAACTTGATGTGCGGTTTATCTTAGGGGCATTGAAGTCGTCCATAATGAGTAGATGAATGAAAGGTTGTTGTCCTAGAACGTTGTCCAGGTTCACAAAAAGAGTGTCGTCGTCGGAGACATCGGATGAAGTAGAACGGTAAATGACCTCCACTGTGAGTGAGTCTGGGCCACGCAAAGCCAATCGAAGCCACAGTGCATCCCATTTATCGTAGAACTGAAAACCACTGATAACCGTGGGTGTTCGGAAATGCTGGTGAATGAAAATCGCAGAGCCCCCATTCTCCCTCGGGCGCAGAAAAGACCTTAAGAAATTGGAGGAGCTGGTTAAAGACATTTGTTTCAGGATGGAAGCCCAAGAACAAATATTTACGGAGATCCATAACCAAGGTGAACTTTTGCTAAAGCTTTGTTGGGGCTCGAAACTAAAGGGGACTTTGCCCTTGGTGGAAATAGGAATGTCGTCTTTAGAGACATCCCCGAGCCCATTGTGAAAGAAGGTAAAGCTAGAGAGAGAGCGATGAGATTTCACGTGGTGAACCTCCTAAGACAGGTAAATATTCCTGAACATGTGGTTATTAAACGAGTAATGAGACTGGGTAAGTGGCAGGCTAATACATACAGTCCTAGGCCTATGTTGGCTGAGTTCGCCAACCCCAGGTACCGAGATAGATTCCTGGCGGCAGCAGGGCAGATATGCACAGTCACACAAGGTCGAGTTACGGTAACACCGGACGACTCGGCCGAGTGGAAGAACACTAGCCGTCCCAGTGGTACTGGATCTCCAATTGCGGAGCAGCAGTGTATTAAAGATTTGGTGCCACGGGCACGGTTAACACGTTTACTGGTGGAACAGGAGAATGGGGAGACAGACGGAAGATTTACACCTATTGTAAAAGCACCTCAACGTAAAGAATGTGGGTCGTTTGGCCTGATGCTGGGGAGGAGTACGCAACCTCCTTCAAAAAACGGAGAGGGTGCTCAGGTATCATTCCTGAACCATGCGCCACCCCTCGAGTCAAGGAGATTGAAACAAGGGGTGGTTGTGAAGTCCCTGATAAGTCTGGGTAACAATTGTAGTGAGCTCTCAGGGTAACTAGAAGGAGAGGATGTCGTTGCGGTTACTGAAACCTGGATACGAGAGGACATGTCGGTCGATAATATATGCCCATCGGGATATGCGGTCCACAGGGTAGATAGACAAGATGGCAGAATGGTTAGGGGTGTTTTGTTATTGATAACTCAGCACTATGAGCAGCGCTAAGAAGAGGGGTTTGATGTGGGAAATATTCAGTTATTAAGCTGTTCCTTGACAGAGAGCAGAACAACGTTGCTGCTCTTGTGCATTTACATAAGTCCCTCTTCCACTCGACAGAAGGATGAGCAGCTACTCAGTGTTCTTAGGGGACAAACGAGCACATCACAGCGGGTTCTCATTGTAGGAGATTTCAACGCTCCTGAAGTGGACTGGAGATTTGTGCATGCTGCCAGTGGCACATTTGGTGAGGCATTGTTAGACCTTCTAAACGAGGAGGCATTACTTCAACATGTCAATGAGGTCACTAGGTGGAGGGAAAGTCAAACTGCTACAGTTTCGGATTTTGTCATAACAGGAAACCCCAACGACGTTTCGGACTTGAAGGTCAGAACACCCTAGGGCAATAATGACCATGGAATCATTCGTCTGAAGTTTAGTTGTGTCTACGCTACCCCTGTCAAATATCGTAGATCCTTTAGAAGCATGAATATACGACTGAGGTCGGATGCGAAAAAAGTTGAGTTGGATAGATTATCATGGTACCAAAGATGTCAACAAAGCTTGGGTCATAATGAAAGATAACCATATGCAACTAACTGACATGCTTGCACCACCAAAACGCAGCAGACATAAAGGCAAGCCTCTGTGGTGGATGAGTGGGGTCGAAAAGCACTGAGATATAAAAGAAAAGCCTGGGCTGTATACACACAGTCTGAGGGTACATCAGGTTTTGTCAGTATAAGGTTGCCAGAAAACGATATAATGGAGGACGAAATCAATGCAAGAAAATGTTTGAAATGAATCCAGTAAAGAACTATAATAAGAGCCCTAGAGCCTTCTTTACCTATGTCCAGGCCAAGGGGGCCATTAGGAGAGGACTGAGTAGCATTGTTGATACTGATGGCAATGTTATCTGATCACCACTAAAAATGCGGAGGTTTTTTGCCGATTTTTCGAGGCAGTACATATTCCGGACTCTGGATCGACGACAGTGAGATTCAGCACAGGAGCTGCAAAAGGGCCAATGAAGGAGGAATTTGAAATAAAAGAGGAGGAGGTTGAGGATAGATTGGATAAGCTAGACGTAAATAAGGCGATGAGGCCAGATTATAACCATCCAAGGATACTGAAACCTCTTAGTGATGTTTACATGAACCTCTCACCGTGTTGTTCAATCTTGCGCTACAGAAGGCCATCATCCCAGATGACTGGATGAAGGCAGGGGTGATACCCATTCATAAGGGGGGCAAGAAGCACTATGTGTGTAATTATCGACCAGTAAGTCTCACATCGGTTGTCCTGAAACTGCTGGAAAGAATTATTGAAGAAATAATTGCAAGACACCTGTAAGACACCTGCAGACCAATATGGATTTGTGAGGCATAGGTCTTGTCTTACCAACCTGATTTGCTTCGTCGATGAGACCACAGAAAGGCTGGATAGGGGAGAAAAAGTTGAGGTTTGCTACTTGGACCTCAGGAAGGCATCCGATTCCGGTTGCTAGCCCTCAAATTGGGGACCTTCGGTCTTTCTTCAAGACTGGTAGGATGGATACAGGACTTCTTGAGAAGTCGCACCTTCCATGTAGAGGTAGCAGGGAAAAGGTCTACAGAAGGTGCAGCAGTTAGTGGGGGTACCTCAGGGACCAGTGCTCGGACCACTACTAGTTTTAATCTTCATCAATTGTCTCACCAAAAACCTGAAGTGTCCCTGCTACATCTTCGCTGATGATGTAAAGGTTGTAGGAAATCCTGACAACAGGAGCATGCAGGATGATTTGAATACTGTTCAGAAATGGTGAAATAAGTGGCACCTACCCTTGAATATAGACAAGTGTAAGAAACTGCTTGCTGGAGAACAGCCAGGGTCAGTCAGATATTTTGGCAAGGAGGAGGAGCAGAAAGGGCTGGGGAGGGTAGAAGCAACTAAGCGCCTGGGTGTGCTCATACAGGGGAATTTCTAAGTTTCCGAAACAGTGTATAGAGGCAGGGCGAAAAGGTAATGGAGCGTTGAATATGTTGAGGAAAACGTTTGCGTCAAGGAACCCGAAGGTGTTGTTTCCGCGTTACAAAGCTTATGTTAGACCACATCTGGAATATTGTGTGCTAGCTTGGAGCCCGCATATGGTAAAGGACGTGAAGTTACTTGAGAGGGTTCAGAGAAGTTTTACGAAGTTGCTCAAGGGAGTGCGAGATAATTCACATGAAGACAAACCAAAAAACTTGATCTGTTTTCTCTTGTGCGAAGGAAGGTTAGAGGAGACTTGATAGAAATCTTCGAGATTCTTAAAGGAATAACCGGAGTTGAGGCGAAATATCTGCTCAGCCTGCATACAAACTCACACCTCCGAGGCCACAGTCTCAAGTTGGAGAAGAAGAGGGGTGCTACATCGATTAGGGATAACTTCTTCACATGTCGAGTCACCAACTGTAGGAACATGCTTCCACAGAGTGTAGTATCCTCAGATAGTGTAACAGAGTTCAAAAGAAAACTGGATGAGTGCTGGCCATCTTTCTTCTTGGAATTGTTGTGAGTGTTTAGTTAGGATGAGTTTCCAAAGTACTTTCTTTGTAGCAGATTTAAGTTAGTCAATTCTTCATCTCTATTTGCTATTATTGTCATCGCTTTTAAATCTTAGTTATTGGTTTTACTTTATTTACAAAGTCAGTCTTAGCATCTGAAAGTATAGGTTATAGGAATCAAACCCTCATTGGTCTTACGCTTAACTCTTGTTTCATGTCAATTCAATGGGAGGATAAAATTGTGTGTATCGATGGTAGCTGTGAACTTGTTGTGTTCAGATGGCACTGGTAGCTTGGACTCCTCAGTTTTTATCCCATGGAAGTGAAGAATACCTTCTCATTATCGTCGCAGCACGGGGCACCCTCAGAAGCTCACTGGTGCAAGAAACTGGACAATTTCTGGTTGAAGCCGTTCCGTTCTGGAAACTGAACTGTAAGGTTACCTTAACGATTCCTTTTTGCTATTACCATATTTTGGTCATTTTTATCGTATGATTGATTAGTCCACTACAAAAGCTTCAGTTCAATTCAGCCATAACAGAATTATCGGACCGCGAGCCGGGCTACGAAATTAAACGGAATGAGATTTTTAGAATTCCCCATCCCAAGCTTGAAACTTCAAGGCGGCACCGATCTGCAAATTATCGAAGACGCAGTTAACTCGACAAATTATAAGCAAATATTTATTTCTTGTTTTAGCGTCCACATTTTTTTCCATGCGATTGAAACAATGGTTCGAGGTAAAGGCCCAAGGTTCCCGGATCCTGTCGGTTGCTCTTGCTTGGTGTCAAGCAGGAGACTGTTGAGATGAAAGGCAGTGTGGTTCATTTTTGTGAGTTTTGTATATATCGTCTTGTAAAGGTTAACCGTATACTTGCTTGAAAGCATCACTATCAATTTTTGAATTTGATCGGCTACAAAAATTAACGAGAGCTAACGCGCATCATTTCCGTTTTTCCCTTTTTCGTGGAAGTTTGGACAAGAAGAGTAATTGCACGGTGAAAAAGTTTCGCTCCATGTATCGGCTGATCTGTCGACGCCCAGCGTTCGTCATCTCATAACGCGCGTGGAATTATCTATTTTTAGTGTGGGTGTGCACTAAAGTAACGCCTTCGCAAGTAAAAGCAGCGATGCTAGATGCAACAATGGAATGCAAGTTATTGCTAGAGAACGAACGTATATTGTACGATAATTACAACAGGTCCCAATTGGCACCAAACAACACCGGTACGCGAATGTAGCTGGGGATGTTGTGGATCCGACTGTTGAGCGCGCGAGCAAGCCGGAAGAATTTTACGGCGCAATTGACGTGCATAGGTGACACGTGGATGGCGGCATCCAAAACGAATTAGCCTATCAACGTGATCGAAGCCATCACCACAAGTGGCTTGCGCTGCACCACTTGCAATTCCAATCACACATCACGTATCCGATGTAAACCCGAATGGATAAAACCGGTAGGTGTGTGAGTGGGGCCTTTCTGTCCAGCCAGCCAGTGCTGGTTAGCCAATTGAATGGCTAGCACGAAAAGGAAACCCTCATCTCTCGGAAAATAAACAGAGAGAGACTGCAGTGCCGAGATCCATACTAGGAAGAAAGATATGTAAAATGCAATACAAGAAGCATTTCAGTATACGAGTGCATGTTGGCGCATTCTAGAGAGGATACATTTGAGAAAGAAAATTCGAAGTTGAATTAGGAAAAGCTCAGGCAGACGATTCATCATTCAATACACCAACAAAGCTCAGTAAAAGAATGGGTAGAAGATTACAGAAACTCAAGTTTCTGAAAAGAGAAGCGGATTTGTTGCCCAACGACCATGGTCTTGGTCGGTGCAATCAATAACAAAAATAAAACGGATATGCTGATTTGACTTACCTGAGTCTAACGTACGCGTTGTCTCTTCGCCGACGGTGTACCATGAGCATGCTGGTGACCCAATAATCCAAAACAGCCAGCGCATTCGCGGCCGCACACATCGCAACGCCATATAGTCATGTCACCACGACCTATGGCACCGATGGTTCCCTTTCCTACCGCGCAGTGACTGCTCGTTGCACTCGCATAGGCCCGTCTGAATCGCATTACTCCAGGCCGTCCTGTTCAACGCCAGGTCTTCCCAACATTCAAAATCAATTTCACATTGTGAACAACTTACCTGCACAGCATCCTGGTATCTCCGCTTTTGACCACCAGGATTTCGCTCACCTGGTTTCAGTTGACCATACAGCACCTGCTTGAAAACACGGTCATCACCCATCCGATAGACGTGACCCAACAAAGCTTACTCAACATCAGCAGGGCTCCCATCCTGTTCATATCCGCTCGCAGCAGTACCTCAGTGTTCGGAACCATGTCCGACCACCGAATACCCTAGATGCAAGTGAAAGCGGCTCAAATAGCACACGTTCCGCTGATACAATATCCGCAGTATGGACAGCCCCATTGATCGGTAGACGAAGAGCTTAGTGCTCGGCATCGGACTGTGATTCTTTCACACACGTCTTTCAAGACGTCCGAAAGCAGTACTGGCCTTTGCCACACGAGCTCTCAACTCACGGTCCACGGACAGATCGGTGGACAGATTGCTGCTCAAGTAGCAGAGATTTTTGCACCTGTTGACAACATCTTCAATGATGCGAATTTGGGGTGAAGGTACACAGACAGCGCCTCCGCCCGGAGAAGGCTGAAAGAAGGAAGTGTCTTACCTGTGTTGATATCCAGTCCAAACTTGGATGCCGCGGTCGCGAAAGCAGTGGCAAGTCGCTGTGGTTCGTCCTCGCTATGTGCAACCAGCGCGCTGTCATCTACGGACAAAAGCATGCGCATCATTTAGGTTTGTAACCGGGTTGGGGCGCCGAAACGTCGAATACTCAGTAGGCGCCCACCCGTCCGGTATTCAACCTGAACATCGTCCTCCCCAGAGTCCTGAAAAGCAAACGTTAGCATGGCAGTCAAATATAAACTAAATAGAGAGAGTGAGTACACAACCCTGCTTCATGCCAATGACAATGTCAAAATCATCAGAGGTAGATCCACACGATTGCACCTTCGCTGTCATGTCTACATGCAACATTCCAACCAAATTGACGAACTTACTAGGACATCAAAACTTATCAAGCACCGTCCACAGCGCCTCGCGGCTCACGGAATCGAACGCCTTGGTGAAATCTATGAAGAAGGCATGCAGGGGCTGGTTCTGTTCCCGACACTTCTTTCGATTCCGGGCTAATCCACATTGCTCCTCACGAACACCGGTTTCCAAGACATCCGTGTTCAGTCGGTTCAGAAGGATTCTGGCAACCACCTTGCCTGCGCAGCTCAGCAGACTGGTGTTCCGATACCTAACGGGACATTGCTTGTTACCCTTACCTTTAAACAAAGGTACTATCACAGCATCCTTGAAATCTTGTGGCATCACCTCCTGCTCCCAGATGAAGTGAACCAGCTGGAGAAGTGCACGTTCCATTGCCGGCCCGCCATTTTTCAAGATCTCGCCTGGCATTCCATTTTTCCCTACAGCCTTACCGTTTCAAGGCTAATTAATCACTTTCTGCAATTCTAGTAAATCAGGAGCGAGAGCAAGTTAATGCTTAATGGCCGGTTGCGGCAGGCTATTCACGGTCACTCAATCAATGATAGGCTACCAAAGTGTTTATGCCAGTCTTTCATGATGTCCTCTGGCTGGGTGCACGAACAGCCGCTGTTCACATCTACCAGTGCTTTAGTAGACTGAATCGATAGACCGAAGATCGCTTTGAGCGAATCGTAGAACTCCTCATGTTTTGGACGATCTGCGAAACCCCGCATCCGCTCGACCTGTTTCGTCCACCAGTTGTCCTTGATTTCGCGAACACGCTCGGTCAGTTGACGGCAGGTTATTAGGAGCGTCGTCTTTGCTTCACTGCCCGAGTCCACCGCGTAGGCAGCAAACGTGGTGTTCTTCTCCGTACAAGTTTGGCGATAACCACGTTGTTGTCGTCGAATCAGTCCGGACGTTTCT
>JTDE01021706.1:2506-28450 GCA_014338405.1 Paragonimus skrjabini miyazakii | reverse complement strand
TATTATGTCATCAAAAACGGTTTGTTCAGGCGCTGCACCTACCACGGCCACAAATCCACCGGATCGATGGCCAACCTGCGCGGTCAAACCAATGGACAAGCGTGACGTAACCGGCCAATCATGTCATCGCCAATTTGACTGACCAGTGACCTAGTTTCTCTGTAATAAGTCCGATCGATATCTCGAACTAACTCTATTAACTCGTTGTATAATTGTATCGGCCTGGAGATGAATTATCGAAAACATATGTTCGCCTATGTGTCTTTATTTGAACATTGCAGGCTAAACAACATTCAAACTTCTTCGCCTCATTCACCTTCAGAGAGAACATTTGCGTTGCTTTTTTGAACCAAAACGCTGTGTTATAGCTGCTATTCATCTCGTTTACTAGGAGTACAACTCCGATCCATGCAACTTTGGGCTGTGTTGATTATTGCGACTGATCGACTTGAATGATACACAAAGTGATTGTGGAGATTCGGTCAGCATGTTCGCTGCACAAACACGTGTAAGGTTCCTCTATGTCTTACTGGGTAGCTCCAAGGAAAGTGTGTCTCACTTCAGACATGCCTTACAGAACAGGGTCAGAAAAGGAGGCCTATTCAAAGACTGGAGAGCCGCAAACAAACATTTGGCCATATTTAACTCACACAAATAGACAATTCTTCTGAATAAATATTAACCACTGTTTCTCAGGCAACTTTCGTCGTTCTTTTTTCAGACGGTCGGATTATTCCAGCTCGGAATCCATGCGATCTTCCATGCCCTTAACCTTGTCGTATCTGTGCTGGTGTTCGCTATCCGTCGAAGTCATTCGCCTATTTCACTCATGGTGAAATTCAGTGCATGCGCCTACGGTGAGGATAGTCTCCAAACATCTTGTTGATTTTTACGTTAGTGTACCTTTCAAGTTGCTCTAAATAATTTATGACGTTTGTGGAAATGCTGTAAAAAAAACGAAACCATTTTGAGTGGGCTTGATAATTGTGGATAAAAACTGTAGATAGTCGTGGCAAAAATAATTTATTCCCAAAACTAGTTGTATAGGTTGAAGAAGCCATACCTGCGTGTGACGCAAAATGTAACGTTTATGGTACGCTGTGCTGCTGTCCAATTTATATGCGGTTTTGTGTATACTCTGATTTAATAGAAACGCATTCCATCGATTGGACCTTAGCAATTATTCATGGTTTTGCGTTATGTCAAAACAATCCTTTATACAACTTGCTCATAGCAGCTGTCCATGCGGACTTTTAGGAAGTCCTATTGTGCTCATATATAGAGCATTTAACATTGTCAATTTGTGTTTGTGGCGTTCTTCAATACTCTATCACCGACAAGTAGTGTGTCGAATGTGATAGTTTAGGGGAGAGCCAACTGAGAAACGTTTGTGATTTGGTAAGAAACGTCAGTATTATGCCTAATTAAACGCAAGCAGATCACGCGATGTCCGTTTGATTATGTGTTTTCAGATAAATATCTCATTGTAATTGTTTTTCCGTCAGTGTTCGGAGTGCTGTACACTGTGATCGCATCTTTCTATTTGAAACGTCAGTTCGTCAAATTGAAGTGAGTAAATTTATCAGTAACCAATTTTTGAAAACATGTCAAGTCAGAATCCACATGATGGTACCTAATCTATAGCCTTGAACATAATAAACTTATTCCACTTAATCGATTTCGAAAAAAAAACATTTTAAATCTTACTCCAGCTGTTATAAAAAAATATACTGGTCGTAAAGCAGACCATCTAGCATGTTTTCCGTGTACCCAGCCTACTAAGATTGAAGCATGCTTTGGTCGATCGATCCACTTAGCTTCAGATTTGAAGAAATGCTGCTATATTGTCGGTTCAATATGTATGATTTCAAAAGACATAATAAAAATCATGATTGTCAAACATTGCTTCAGAGGTGTTGGAGATCCTAAGAATTGTTTTAAGCACAACCTAAGATTGACTTCCGATGATCATAAATGACTTCCTACATCACCAATGCAATTGTAAAATCCCAGAACCATTAATCTTTTGTTGCATATTCAAATTCAGTATTGACAGTTGAGCAACCCAAGTTAATTTGCTGTGACAGTTTTGATAGGTCAATTACTGTTGGAAAAAAAAACAATCAGATCGATTGGATATACTACAACTACTGATCGGGAATAAGTTGTTATCAAGTAATTTGCTGAAACTTGTGGAAAATTTATCACACCCCGTTCTCAATAAAATCCGTACGAAGCAATCCGATCAGAGTTTGTATGAATGAGCTATCGCAACGGAACGAACTGAAAACGTTTCAATTTTCCATGTGGACTATTCGAACCCCTAAAGACTACTGTAACCAATACTTATGGTTGTTTCAAATTTAAATCGGTTAACCCTTTCTAATAATATCAAAGCACACCTATCAGCTAGCAATAACCACTTGGTCAAGTACCCAAGTAAGCAGTACGTGGATCCACACAAAATGAGTATTTCGCAGTTTATAAAAATTTACGTTAGTACATCAAACGAATCAACAAAAGCGCGCCTTGTTATATTTTCTCAAATGAGTTGATTGTTGGTGATAATCAAGTTAATACTGTGTAAAACTCCGACCGTCAAAACATGGAGGCGTTAGAGCGAGTCGATTGTGCTAAACGGTGATGTCCATGGATCCCGTCGTTTCAGGAGTCTCCCGTGTGATTTCAGTGGAAACGTACGGCCATCTTTCCTCAGGATCGGTTCAACAGACCATGAACCGAACAAGTAAACAACCACCAACAGATTATGGATGAACGTCGAAATCAGAAAGTAGTACATGATACAACATGGAGGGAGAGTTCTGATGATTGGTTAGCCCTGCAAGCTGCTACGCGTAATCATTATCAAACGGGGAAGTTAATTTGTATAGTGGGATAAAAACCTCAATAATCTGTCCTATAGTTATCACTTACCTAGTAGACTCCGTTATCCCACAGATTAAATTCCTATGTCCACAGTAAATAAATGTAGTCGAAAATTAGCAAATTGTCAATGGAGCCACATTCCACATTTCAAATTATCGGTTACTGTTGAGCTTTGATGAACAATGTAGTAGAAAAGAGCAGGACGCAACGGTGTCTGGTTGAATGATGGGTACAGAAAGGAGGTCACCAAATCGATCTGTCCAGAGAAGCAATGCTGGTAACAAAAAGCTGCTTCAATCACTGTTACAGATAGTCGAAAGTGTAAAACAATTAGCTGGTCCTGACGCACCCTGTTTCAGAGATTAACCTGAATAAATTGCACCATCTTAATTTGAACGAAAGTTTTCACAGACCATATTAATAAAGGAAATAATCGCAAATACCTTGCCGAAAAAATCCCACTTTCAGTGCAAACTGTTACATTAATCGTCAGCATATCGATACTTCATTATTGATGAATAGTCGGGGATTTGATTAATTCCAAGTGGAACATCACCCACAATTGTTCCTAGCTGTCGCATTCCCGTAGACTTTCAAGTCGAAAGTGATTGAGCTCATCAGAAGCGTGGCCGGAGTTCTAGTCCCGGCAGTGGCGATGATATGCACTACTGACGAGTTCTAATGAGAGCGAAGCTCGAGTCTAGTGCTTCTTTTCGTAGAGGGCCGACTTGAAAGTCTATGGGAATGCGACAGCTACGGTCAATTGTGGGTGATGTTCAACTTGAAATACTTCTTTCATTAATGAGATCGAAATATTTATTGTGTGACTTGCTCAATAATCCCTATGGTATACAGAGAAGCTGCATCGTTAAATCCAATCAATGCCTACATAGAAACGACCGGTCCAACTTGGTTGACACCATGGGGGACATGAACAACGTTCGAAAAATGGTGTGGCGAACAAGCTCGTTTTCGGTTAATCATCATCAGGCCAATTACATAACATTTTTAAGAAACAGAGTTGTCAGGGCAAAACGAACAAAAACAAGTTCAAGTGAGATCAGACAGGGAATAGGCAACACGGAGAGAACGTTTTCATACAACTATGTCACAATTATGACGCAAGTGGAACCATAGCGCTTTGATCGGTCGTGGTGTGGGTGGTTGGCCATGGCAACTTCAACGTCTGAACAAAGCGATCCTGTGCGCACGAGGGTGGATTTTTTAGTCGAATTCCAATCGCTTCAGATGTGGCTTAAATTCGCCACCTGACAGCTTTTGATTGACCGCTGTTAACTCGGTAAATCGGACAGTATGATCTGTACGATGTGTATCAACGAAATGTGCAACAACTGCGCCGATAATTATCTTGGTGACTCCGCTAGTGATCCGGGCTGAATGATGGTCATGGATACGTTCAGATAAGCGCTTGATCGTGTGACCACGTAATTAATTCCACAGGAACAAGTGAGTATACACAAAAAGAGGCAACAGAAACGGGCAATTTATCCTGCAATCGTAAACACAAGGCTAGAGTAGATTCGAAACAGATGCGTAATTTGGCATCATAGAATGTTCCATTGATAATAGTTTTAAGTCTCCTAGTGATTGCTTCGGCAAACGTATCCCTTTTGAATGATAATGATATAAATGCTGCTTTCTTTATCGTTTGAGTCATTTTGACCTGTTTTTCACGAGCAATGTTCAACTGTTAAAAGGTTTTTCAAGGATGAGGTATCTGTTGGTGTACTTTAAAGAAATTTATAAGTTAATACAAAATCGTGCTATCAAATGAGAAGGCCACTAACTTTTTGCTGTTGCTCTTGTCTTTCAGCTGTATGCCACTGCAGATGTTCAAGCTCATGGCCTATCCCTTCATAGGTATCAGCCTCGGCTCTATACCTTTTATTATACGCTTCCTCTGTTCTCCTCCCTATCGACACTGGGACGAATGGGTTGGAGCGATCATCCAGACCATGGTCGCAATTGCCCCATGGATTGAGGCAATTATAACCCGTTCCGAATTATCTTGGCATGGATATTCCGAGTATCATTTTGTTCTTTTGATGTTAATCCAGGTAATAGTTGTTTGCAAATCAACCTGGAATGTGATTTATCGTCCAAGGAACCCTTCCGAAATCACCATAAGCGAATCTACTCCAATGAAACTGCTGTATTCGCAGATATATAGTGTTGGACAACTGCATTACTAAAGTTGCCGACTGGTTTCAATACATAGGTAGTTATCTTAACAATGTCGCAGGAATAGGACGTAAAACAGGTACAGTTGTCCTCACTGGTAAGGTGGTGTTTTTTAATATTGGGCCTCTCTGACTGCAAATATGTATCTCTAATGGTTGTGTATATAAGATTATAGCAAATGTCACGGTATTTTACTCCCGCGAAACTTCGTCACTCAGAGCAGAAGACCCAAACCATCATCATCAATTGAAACGGCAGTAAATAATAAGAGATTTTAAGTCACCGGGTTTAACATTATTTGCAATTGTTTGCACCTTTCGCAGTCTCATGGACTCTTCAACTAACCACTTTCCAAAACAAGCACTGTACTCGAGATTCGCTTTTGTTGAAGCTTGTTAGTAGTACACATCTCTGACACGGTCAGGACTTATCCAGTCATCGGATCGTCGATTGGATTTAACAGGACAGTCACTTTATCGTCTTTCAAGGTAATCAAGCAACGTCAGAATTCATCTTGATCATCGTCTTACCCAGCAATACATCAGTGGTTCACACTGATGCTTAACTCCCAAATAACTCACAATTGCTTACGTGTGAGCCTTTTTATATCATAAGTTGACCCTGCATAATGTTAAGAAAATTTGGCAGTGATCAACTCGACAGCCTAACGAAAACCTGACCAGAATTCAAACCACGTCTATGGTAAAGATATGCTTCACTGATGATCTCTAACAAAGGCAAAAGTGGAACACAATACTTCTTTTCCGAACGGGCTGATCGAAATATTTTGGGGAATGTAATGGTTGTGAACAGTTATCTGACCCTTAGTGTCTACGTTTGATATGACTAACGGGTGGGCCACGAAGGGGGTAAGAAGTCAGTACTTAACACTGTGTACCTTTGTTTAATCTCCATGTTTACCTCCATCTTATATGGTTGGGTTGTGTGTTAAGAAAGTCAACTAGTAGTTCGTAGTTGGAGACTTTAGGTAAGATGAAGATTAACAAATTTCAGTAGAGTGAATTCTGTTGTTTGACCCAGTGATTTGTGATGTAACTGCAGTTAGCTATGAGGTATTGAAAGGCGCAATGGTAGTGTTTTGTTTTCTCATCCCCTCCGGTTTTTGGTTACAAGGTTGAGGCATCTTAGCGTTAATCGTTTGGGTTCAAGCACCTATGTGTTTTAGTACTCAAGTCCCATCCCTTCCCCTGCATTATCTACCAATCTGGGGCTTGCCGTTCTCCTTATGACAGCATATCAGTTGAACACAAGTGTAAACTGTTGATGTATTACTGTTTACGAGGTGATGATAGCATAACTGATTGAAATTTACTTCAGCGTAAGCATACACTTCTTATTGTGAACGTTAGTCTGTTCGTATTTTCAGAAACCACTGAATCCAACTCGTTCATTCACTAAGCTATGGGATAGTGATGAAAAAGTAGGTCGACATCCGCTGATGACTGTCTTAGTTATGTTAAGTACAACTTATAAGGAGGGACATCTTTCAAATTTGATATGATACAACTTAAACATATGACACGCTTACGTCCTATATATATACTAACCACATGTTTTCACATTATGAGAAATGCTGAAACGAAATGATAAGCTTTTTAGTAAGCTTTCTAATTATGAACAGAAAAGAAGCAGTAGAAAAAACATCCTCACAGAGTACGTAAACAGCCAGTCAGTCAGTCAGGCAGACAAAGGGAGAGAGAGAGACAGGTAGACAGGTGGATATTATCGGTGAGAAGTACTCCTAAGAAGACGCTGAGGACTAATACTTCGATGGATTCTGTGCGGCTTTGTTTATTGCCTCTATTGCTGATAGAATCGAATCAAGTATACTTCTCCCTTTCAACTGCTTGAAAAATAGATGGTTCATTGTATCCTAATTGTGGGCCCCTGATTCATTCTTTTTTTCTACGCGTGCAAAGCTTAATGACAACACACTTCAAGAGTTGAAGATGTATTATATCACCTAGTTCTGAAACCCTGAAAGTCAAGCATTAGTCAGTTGAACCCACGTAACCTAATCGGTAGTCTCGTGTAACTTATGAAAGAGCTTACAGCAACAAACTCTGTAACCAAGTCAAGTCAACAGACACAGATACACACGTGAGACACTACTGGGTTCTTCAGACAGGGGTATGTGCTTCAAGTGGTGGGTTGTTGGAAGTAATCGAGAAGTTGAAGTACTTTGGGAGTTGTATCAGGGCTGGTAAGATTACGAAATCGCAAAACAAAAGCTCAGATAGTGTTTACCAACTTAGGTCATCGGTGACATTGGCGTGATCTCAGTCTTTCTGTGAAAGACCGAATGTACGATGATACTATAATGGGGGAAGCGAAACCTGGTACATCCGCGAGTAATATGTTCACACATCGGTGTCTCCGAGACAGAAGCGACGCGTGGCGAGAACACCGTACGAGCGGTGATGAGGTTCGCAGACGTGTCCCCAAGGCAGACAGGCTCTGTCGATCGCTAAGCATGACGATCTCCCCACACAGAATTAGCTGATTTGGTCATCACTTCCGAATACTAGCTCACCACCTACTGCATTGTGCCTTGTTTGCAAGTGGTCCGATAGGCTAGAAATTAAGGTTTGTTGGCCAGCATACGACTTGGGTTTGGGTCTGAAATTATCCATACTGAAGTTTATTTCAGTAGTGCGTTTCAGACTTGTTGGCTGGGGTCCAAAAGACACTGAACCCCTTTGTTCGCGAATGCTGTCTGACATGACGAACAATAGGAATCGATGGTGCTCCTGTTACAAGCCTGTGTGTGTATGTGTGATTTATTCTTTCTCCCTTCATTTCCCCCCTCCTTCCTTCCCAATCCACGTGGTCCTATAGTGTTAAATATTGTACAAATAGATGTGCGTTTCAATCCAACATTAGATTATGAAGGTTTTTGTCTGATTACAACAACCCGCTCCTAACGCTAGTTATATTCGCGTCTGCATCGTGTGATCGTCACATTTAGTCACACTCAAGTCGCCTAAGGTAATAGCTATGTGTGCGCAGGATATGCCATAAGTCATGAAACCGGCAGTTTACTGTAGGCAAATTAATTCGGTTTTCAATAGGCTTTACCTTCAACTTCAAAGATGTTACTCATAAGTTGTAAGTAGGCGGTAAATATAGTGCAATGTATCTGATCGAGTGATCCGACTGACGTTTTGTATGAACACACATCTATCTGAGGATAAAAACGAAATCGACCGCAGAATTTCATCGGAACACTTGGTTTTTGCTGCAGCTGGTGACATAAAAACTCAGACTGTTCATCAAAGCTGTTCTGAAGTGTGCCCGCATGACAGTAGTCATGGTAGTGTCGTGAATTGTAGCTCGAGAATTTGGTGTTACACTTATACGAGTGAACGTTATATGAGATAGTTTGCAAAAATAATTCACTGATTACTGAAACACTGTGTAACTGAAATGCATCTATTCATGACATCTCACAGGCATGTTAAATTCTCATTAGGATATGTATCCAGTTTAGCGAAATTTCTGCGTCAGTGTTTTGATTTTGAAATACAAAATGAACAAATTAACGCCTATATGACTGTCGTTCAGCCAATCGGAAGAAATGTGACCGTCATTATTTTGAAATGACGATACCACAGGAACCAGTCTGTAAGACTGAATAAGCGAGTGGTTTATCATTCGAAAAGGATCTGTAACTACCTTGAGTTTAGTGCTACCGAAGATAACCCCATAACACTCTAATGAGAGCGAAACTCGAGTCTAGTGCTTCTTTTCGAAAGGGGCCGACTGGAAAGTTTATGAGAATGTGACAGCTGCGATCAATTGTGGATGATCTTCAATCTATACAAATAGATCAATTGAACTGAAACGCTGTCATCTAATTAAGGATGCGCCGCTCGTTGTGGGACCGATGAGTTCAGCACAATTAAAATCACAAAATCTGTTTGTCTAAATGTTAGGGATCTTATAATTGCTTATCTTCAGCCGCTGGAAAACTGGATGGAATGAATGAGCTCACGGGAACCTAAACCAAGGTTAAGCCTAGAGAGTATAGGAATGTATGATAGTAATGTACTCACAGCAGCATCTAATTAGTAGGAGCTATCGCCCATAACCCGCTGTTGCAATTCGTTCACAGTTTTGGCACCTGAGAAAGTCATTGAATGAGAATGTTGAATAGGTAACCCGAGATGATTGAAACGTTGAGTTTAACGACTTGCTTGTAACGTTGTGTTTTTCTCAACTCATTTGTTAATAACCTGTTAAGCGTGACGCCCAAACTGCTTAACCTCATTCGCACTAGATTTGGTGCGGAGAACTCGCAGCCCGTGGTAATCTTTTTGAGCCATTTCTGTTGACATTCCTACGATGATTTTCTATTACACAAACACCCCGTCATTTATCATCAGTTTAACTTTCAACTCAAAGTACACAGCTTGGTTGCTTGGGATGACCTAACTTCCGATCAGTTTTTATTATCACTGTGCTGGGCCGAATAGGTCAACCTAGCACCAAAGCATCGTGGTGTATGTCCACACTATTTGCCGTGAAGCAACTCATTTTGCGATAAACTTGAACATAATGTGTAAGCGCATCTGCACACACATCAAGCGCACACCATGATCCGGATTTCGGATTGCTCCGACAGACAGTGCTGCTTATCTCAAGGCAGATCGGACGATGGACCAACCACCGTATGTTATCCTAATGATCTGAGACAAATGCATGAGCATGTAAGCAAATTTTACATCGGAACCGAGGCACACAGATGTAGACTGCCCGAGCAGTCAGCTGTGGTACAGAAGACAGCATCGGTCAGGTCTGACAGGAAACCGGTTTGAACAAATCAGTGTGTTCAAATTATGCACTTTGTCAACCTACAAACCAAACCAAATTCGATGTGTGTGTGTGTATGTTTTCCTTCTATGTAAGTCCAATGACTAACATCAATACTAGCTGAAAAGTATGACCACAAGCTTAAAAACGATTATCCGAGGACTGAATCTTATCGACGACGGACTAACGGGCAATCCGATGCGTCCAGCTTACTAGTGAAAACCATGTGTTGTTGATAAGGGAAATTGATGGCCTGTTCTCATAAAAGGTTTATTGACCGAAAAAGTCTATAAAATATGCGAATGAGAATGGAACAAAAATATGAATTTGCTTACACTAACCGAACACTTTATTTACACAGGCTTTAGTTCTGGTCGTCTATTATGGATTGCTCAAATACAGCATTCTTCTGCTAATCGTGAAAGGAATTTTCAGACACAAGTGTTCGAAAAAAAACCGGACGCCTACCTCAAGCAAGCTACCTGGTCTGACGCACAGCGAATCGGACAGCAACTCAGAACCACGAAATTTCATTTCCCAATTGCTGGTACGTGACAGCTATTTGTGTTGTTTTATCACTGTATATTTTGAAGAGCAGTTGAAGTGTTTTTGTTTTGAAAAAATGCAAGAGGTGGCAAAATGTGATAAAGAAAATGAGGAATTTTGAATATGGTGAACTTGTTGGACAAATCACTAGCCTAATCTTTCGTCCGAACAGCCTAATTGGTTCACAGCGCTATGTCACAACAGGGAAATTTACACTGTAACACCTCAGCGCATGAACTTATACTCACCTGGTGACATTCGTTCTATGATTAACCTGTCATAATCGCCGATGCCGACAGACGCCTGTTTATAACCTTCACTACAAGTATATTGCGCCGCACCAATTGTAGTTCCATTCACACACCACGTATCCAGTGTAGACCAGGAAGAATAAAACCAGGAGATGTGTGCGTACGTCCAGCCAGCTGGTAGACTAGTATGAAAGTTAACCTCTTACGTCTTCGAAGAAAATGTATGTGGACTCTAATGGTAAGATATGGACTGGGAAGAATGATATTCATAACATAAGGCAAGAAGTAGTTCATATTAGTGCACTTCATATAGGAATAAGAGGAGAAACAACGAGCTACATATGAACCAAAACCCTTAGTATACAGTGCGTCAACCAAGCTGAAGAAAAGAAACAGGAGCAGAACACCATGACCCAGGTTTCTGAAAAGAAGATCGGGCGGTGTATTAGACGGCGATCAGTTGGTCGACTTATTCAAAAACTATATAATCGACCCAACGTACTTAAGCTCAACGCAATCATCGTTCGTTCGTTGATGATTCGCTGTGAATGCGTCGACGAACTGTCAACCTAAGACAGCCAGCGCTTTCGCGGCCGCATTCGTCACAGCGCTAGATGATGGCGTTACCACAATCTATGGTGCCTACGATTCGTGCCGCGCGTTTGACTTCATGGCCGACCATTTGTCGCTAATTTAATTTTCCGATGTCTTTCGAGATCGCATATCTCTGGCCCTTCCAATAATCAAGATAACCAAGGAATGATTGGTCCTCCACTCTTACGTAAATATTCAGTATATTTTATGATGTACAAGCTTTCAAGTTATAAAGAAATAGACCAATAATTGTCCAACTCGTGTGAGTGGATCATCCATTTAAATGGAAAAAGCAATAGTTGGATTCGTTTCGAAAATTTACTTTTGTGTTTACCTTAGTAGGCGTCTGATACATCATCTGAGAAGTTTCCAAAGATTCGCTGGATCTATCATCTCTAATGACCATACTGAGATGTACTCGGTACATTTCATATATCCGTATTGAATGTACAACCGTGATACAAAGGACTTGTTTGAGTTCAGTTATATACAAACAGGAGTAAAACTACGACAGCTAACCCATGTTGGTTCATTCATCAGAAGATAGCTAAAGCAGTTGACGCTGGGTTACAAGTCCCTGTTCTGGGCTATTTCCACAATTCATTCGGAAACAATCTCAGGGTGCCAGATATAAATTATCCGTATTGACAAGACTGTTGAACTTCATTTAGGTTGTCTTCGAGTTAAAAGCGATAAACAACGAACAGTTTATGTAGTACTCTATCGAACCTAATGTTTAGTACAGACATTCTCTAGTACAGTACTGGTAGAAGTATACAATAATGAACGGTAAACTACACAGACTGGATGTGGCAATGGACCTATGAAGATGCCAGCTAGTTCTATGATCACAGAAATTAGCAGCCAAAAGGTATACGGTCTATCGGCTATGATGTACTGTTTGAAAATATTACCAAATTCCCACCCTAGCAGTTGCTGCTCGCGCATTTTTGTCATGGGCTAAATATTATTCACCCAAGCGGTGAGGTTATTCCCGTGGCCTTTAACTCACTTGCCTGACTTTGTATTCCGACCTGAAACGTTTGTATTATAAACTGAGTCTGTTAGTCGCCCAATCAAGCTTAATGAACACCACTATAAGTTGAAGGAACAAATCAAACGTTTAAGCTTAGATGGTTGACGGATCGCATCTCAGTCTAACTGTCACTCTACCGGAAGTGAGAAAAAAAACTCATCATGATGAAATGCTGATTCAGAAGAAGCCTCAAGGGCGACACTAATTGAAACCCACTCTGTTTATTATGAGAAAAAACTGTACGAACATGGTAGTCTAGCTACATTCCTTGCAGTCACAAAGCACCAAATTGATGCGATTTTGCTGTTTTATAGCGTTTATATTTCCAATCATCCTTTACGGCCGATCGACTGGATCCGTGTATCAGTTCGTAACATACACATGCTGTTGTTTCACATCTGTGTACGGGTACGTCGTCACCTCGTAGATCATAGTGAGGTCCGATTCATACAACGTGCATTTTGCATTTGAAAATGCATCTAAATCACTTAAAAACAGATTCCGTTGCCGTCTCTCGATCAAGATTTCGGCGAATAGAAACAACTTTTCGAGAAAAAGATGCACCGTTTGTGGACAAGTGGAGATATGTGGGAATGTTTCAAAAATCACCTGATGAATAGATAAGGAGAATTTCACGCTAATATTAGAAGAAGAAAAACAGAATGAAGAAGAAATACGTTATTATTATCATTATAAGTAATAACATCACTAAAACCACTCAAGAAAACTCTAGTTTGAGTGAATGTACCGGTCAGACAAATAATGGCGTCCTGTAGTTTATACACAGTGACCACTTAATAGCTCAGAACGGTGTACCGTTAAAGATATCACTCAGTGAAAATGATTCCTGTCGTTGAAACGTTTCAGGGAGATGATACTACCTATTAACACCGTTCTGCCTATGGAAATTCATTTCAATCCACAAAAGGTATATTTTTCCACCTTGCTTATGCACTTCTCAGTCAGATAGTTTGATTTAAAAGATGAAACAATGAACTAAATGAGGCATCTCCTGTACCCAAATGTAAACTAGACCTGAATACAGTGTTCTGATTAAGTCGGCTTCACAGTGGTTGATACTAAGTGTACATCATGTCCGTTGATGAAGTTAAGTGTCGAGTTGCGGTTACGCTTCAAACGGATCGATCGATATTTCAAAACTGCCGAATCTTTAGAGCGTATATATGAACTATAGTATCAACATATACACTATTCCACAGAACTACTAAAAAGGCAGTATAATGCACGAAGCAAGTAAGTAAGAATCGCAGCTAAATGAAAAAGAGGGACAATCACGTTTGTTGGATGCAGTAAACTCTAATGTTGAACAGCTCAAATTATAGGATGGGTGACAAAACGTCATACTCTGTGGACCCTGAAGAGATGGGCCTTTATTTACCACTGACATTTTACACTATTCTGGAAACATAAGTGTATTTATCGGTCTACTAGATGATTCCTCATTTACCACAGTAAAATTATTGCATATCAAGAATGCACATCTGTCGTCCTTCATATGTTCGATATCTGTAGTGTCCTAAAAGAGTCATACCACATGAGGCGTGCGGTGATGGTTTATCATTTCAATGTTTCACCTACACGTGCCATAAGGTAACTGATTCTATGACCCAGGCAGTCCATCGTGTTTATAGCTGCATCGGATGAACCATGGGGTCACGTATGTGTCTCGTCTAATGGAGTGTTTTCTTACTGTGTCAAACTGTCTTTTCCAGGACCGCGGAGGAACGGTAAAGCCTAGAAAGTATGTCCAAGTGTAAAAGACACCGTAACCGAAATGGTGACCGGCATGAATATTAATGTACAAGCTCGGCAGAGGGATTCCCTAATAGCTCAATGATAACCGACATTGCTATTCCATAGGTAGTGAAAAGGCGGATCGTCTCTCACGTATGACCCTACCAGTGTAGGGTTAAGACAGCACACTAGGTTTCGAATGCAAGGAATTAGCCTAACACAGTCGAGTTGGCACTGTGCCTGAATACTACTGCATCGAGATTACGCCTGTCAATACAGGGGGCGTATGCTGTTGTTAGGGGGCATTGTACACTAGCGTCCCACTGTGTTCCGGCTGCCCGGGTCGGCCACTGATAGGGCCTGATAGTTGATGAATATTCCAGTGACTGACGAACATTGCAGGGATGAGAAACAATGCGCATGGTTGAAAACAAATTACCATAATTCTTCACATGCAGAAGCAATGGCTAGACCAGCTAGCAAAGGCCATCTTAAAAGTTTCTTCAACAAATCTCACAATAAATCATAAGCCCGGCGATAAACTTATTGAAATAATGAAAGAAAAAAGTATCCTAATCTAGTGATTCGATCCTGGATGAATAGAGCATATTGACAGTTTTTGAACTTGGAGCACACATCGTTTATGCCGCCTTAAAGGTTCTCATATCAATGACCTGGTCACCGTCGGATCACATGATCAGGTGCGAAGAAACCCAGATTCATCCTTTTAGATTTCAAGGTCGACATGGCAGAAAGACTTGATCATTAGTGTTGTCATACTCTCTGAAGCGTCTTCCTGGTTTACTGCATACCTTTGTCGAGCAAAACCAATCAGCGCCTGTGAACTCAGTCCCTTGCTATTCTACAGCGGAATGTACAGGCTTGAAAACGGGTCACCTTTACGTTGTCAGTACAGTTAGTCAATAAACAGAGCTTCGAGAGTGCACTTAATCAGTGCCTAATAATCTGTATAATTTCAAGTTGAACATCACCTGACTACTCATAAGTAATCTAAAATATCGCCTAGCAGGTTTAATGAGATCGGAGATCTCGACCTGTCTAGGTAGTCCTAATCGCGGGGTTATCGATTGGAGTTAACAGACTGTAACTGTGTCTCCATTTCGAGACGATCGGGCAACCTGATCATTACTCACAGGCGAAAGTGGTTGAGCGTTCACGTATGATAATTCGGTCGTGCCTAACGTGAGGTCAATGGCGCAGTGGTAAACACGTGTCCGTGGTTCACGTCCCGGCAGTGGCGATGATATGCATTACTGACGAGCTCTAATGAGAGCGAAACTCGAGTCTAGTGCCTCTGCAGTTCGAAAGGGGCCGACTGGATAGTCTATGGGAATGCGACAGCTGCGATCAATTGTGAGTGATGTTCAACTTGAAATTAACCAAATCCCCGACTACTCATAAGTAATCTGTATAATTGCCATGCATATCGTGGGATCTGTGTGAATCACACGCTTGGACGAGAAACTGCAACCAGTCTTATCTGTTCGTCAGAAGGCACTGCACTGTCAATCGTGTTAACTGACGTAACAACTGATATATATATATATATATATATATATATATATATATGTATATATATATATATATGGTGTGGCATCAACAAAGCATCTCTTTTAGAAGGATACTTCATAGACACCTCTGTGGCCGAAGACGTAGCACCTAAACTGGATGAAAAACGAAATCTTCTCGAATGTAAACTGTCACGGAAACTCTTTAAGCTCCTGTGATTGGAAAAAATTCATCATCATCATCATCATCATCATCATCACCATCATCTAACACATCAATACATTGGTGATTCACACTGATGCCCAATTGCCGTACAACAATCGAGGAAAATAGAAAGGAAGTGGACCTGATAACTGAGAAATAATTATGTGTATACTCGAACATTCAACAGCAAGGTGCCCACACTTTGCAACCAAGCAACCGAGCTGTAAGTGAAAGTAAAACGTCATCAACAAGGTAGCTTCCATAAGGCTTTCGCTTCTCCGTGTCATTAAGTGCACTTATGTCATGAACAATTCGGCCAAACGACTACAACGTTCACATCACTGGGCCAGATTCGTCGCCATCTCACCGAAAGTCTCCAGCTATAAATAGTGTGAGTCGCGATGACCCAGCTTGGTGTACACTATTCACTATCTTATCGAAAGAAAGCATCAGTCCATGTGGAATATTAGGAAAAGCGCCATCTGGTCACATGACTCTGGAATTTACTATAGTCCTCCCACATACCCAGTGATAGTTAAACAAATATTGATACCAGATCTGGTAACTTTCAGATGTAGAGTGAGCGCGATGTTGTTCACACAATTCCTACCAGAGTGGTTGCTAGCCTAGCTAAGCATACGTACTCCATACACACAGTTACAACATACTAGTCGCTCTGGCAACTTCTTTCGGCAATACGTTTATCATACTTATTTGGTTCAGACGGAATGGTAGAGTATAGCATAATGCGGTGTCAAGAGTTGATGACCGTCTGCACTCGTGCACGTGCCTGTGCACATTCACTGGAATATCCCTTGCCCAGGTCTACAGACAGTTTACAAGATTTAGCTCCACCCTTCATTGAGTGAATGTCAACAATGAAAAACCCCCTGAATTTTGCCGAGTAAACGAACGTTGACGAGCTATCGTTTGCACATCAATCTTCCTCTGGGTTACGTCGCACAGCCTGGTTTGAACCGCGGGGTTCCATCATATGTTCAGTAGCTGTATCAACAGACATGGCCCATACGATTAACGAACCACCTCTTCGATAACTTTCGTTTGTCAGACCAGTTTTGAAGCAAATAATGGGCGTGTGAAATAAAATGTTAAATTTAAACGAGACGCTGTGGTCGTAGAGTATACTTAGTTTACTTAGTATGAGACAGTGGGACGGGTGGGTAACCGAGTCCAAATGTGAAATTTCCGAGCTCATGGCTAAGCATCGTAGCCCAGCTGGTAAAGCACTTGCCTCAATTTAGAATGGTGTTTCTACTGCTGGTTCGAACCCAGTCGAAGTCCTGACTTCTCACAATTGGGTCTCGTCTAAACTCATAAATCTGCCAAACTACTTATTAATTATACCATTATTATCATCATCGTTTCAGGTTTGAGTCGTGCCTGTGGATACAGTGGATCGGGCTGCCGTTGGTTCTGTAGGTGTCCTCTTGACCGGAAAATAATTAAACGTTTGGACCTACCAAAATCTGGATAGCACAGCAGAAATGAATCACCAGCTGTGACAGAGGAGCTTGCGGGGTGTGACGGACGGATGGGTTGATATGAGCGTAGTGTTTGACCTGTAGTTCGTTTGTTGGATGAAGCTGTAAAAGTCTTGGGGTCGAAAGTCCTTACCGTAGGATTGCGTATTGCTTAGCTCGTGTGGCGACGTCATGGCAGAATGTGTTGTTCAATCTGCTTTTCAGTAATAACGAGTCGCGTAGAAGTGTAAATGATAATACCTGATTAGTTGTTGTGGCAATATTCGTGGTCAAGAGCCATGCCAAACAATGTATGAGGTAATGTGCTGGTGGCACCAACACTAACGTTGCTGACAGACTGGGACCCGCTGATCATGTCAGGCTCTGTGTCAAGCGGTCTCTCTCAGGCTTCGCCCTAATAGACCGCTGTTTTAAAAGTTTATCTTAGCCTTTAAAATCTGTCAAAGAGGTATCAATGTCGAGACACATTACATATTGAACACGACGTTAAAGAGGTAATTGACCCGATTACATGCACGACAGGTTCAACAAGATAATTAAGGAACGTGTCCGGATGAAGGCATTAGAGGCGTCGTAATGGGTTTATCATGATGTTCCAGCTGACCAAACAGCGACCTGTCAATTTCGAATGAGGTCATTCGAACCCCTACAATACTCCCCTGTCAGCGTTTTGGTCGGCATCAAAATGTGATTTAATGTTACAGTAAGTCCGGTGAGTCATACGCGTCGTTCTGATTTGTTTGCGACCCCAGCACGTTTTTGGTTGACACGATTCTTCCGAGGCGATTGTCGTCTGGTTCTTATTACATTGCCGGTGTTTGTGTGTTGGAAACTTTTGAAAGGACGTCACCGTACCCGAAGAAGTGAACACACTAACAACCTTTACCAGAGTCGTGCGATGTTGGATCGCATGCGAAGAGTCTTATCAATGACCGATATAGTGGCAAATTTTAGTGGAGTGAGTCATTAAGAGTTTGAATATGAGGCGTACTTCGCGCTGATAACGATTATAAAAGCGGTACCGTTGTGGAATCTCCGAGAGAGATGACTGAGAAAGTTGACTTCACCTGACGTGTTGGTCAACCTACGTGGTCAAAGTTTGGTCCATAGATCGCCGTGATCTTGATGGATTGGTATGACCGAACTGACTAAGCTGACTGATGTTACTGGAAGGACAGAAAAGACACACAATGAAATAAATCAATTATTCCTAGAGGCGGTGTGTAACTTAAATGATGCTCAGAGAGACTGAAGTGTGTACATGAGGTTTCGGTACGAGTAAAAATTACAAAAACATCAATATGGTTGAATGACGTATAGGGCATACACTTGCAGTTGGAGCAATGAAACTAACAACAAAATCGGAAGAACAGTTCAGATGCTTAATAGAAAAATGCGTTATTCACAACTGTTTGGGTGTTCGAAAAAAAATAGCGTTTGATCATCGCAGTGCACAGTAATGACGTTGGATAATAATAGTAGTGGACAATCACAATAGACTGCTTAAAATGACGTGAATAAGAATGTTGTGAATATGTGCGTAGGTAGAAAAAGCTGTGTAACTTATAAACAACAGATATTAGAGATATTATGAAACTAAAAAGGAAAGCGCCTCAAAACGTTATAATAAAATGTGAATTGCTAGAGCAAGAAAGCTGAACAGCAAATGTGTGGTAGTGTTCTGTGTACGAGAGGACTCACCAATTTGTGTATCAGGGAGTAAAAGGTCACGTCGGGCTTACCAATTATTGGCGCAAACGTAACTTATAATTAAAAGTTAATAACGCCAAAAAAATACATGTGTAACAAGTAAATAGCAGCATACCAAATCTAAACGAATAACAAACTAGACAACAAAGTTTTGGGACTTATCAAAACCTTGATAGCACTGTTCAAATGATTGTTGTTGACCACTGATTGAACAAGTGAAAGCGTGTGGGGTGTGATGGAGGGATGGGTTGACAGGTAATTTCTTCATTGTGTTAAGCTGTACAAGCCTCGGAGATAAAATCCTCTCAGTGCGACCATATATCGCTCAGCTCATGTCACCGAATTCGGGCACACAGTGTGTCATTCCAGTTTCAAACCTCTCATCACGTGAGCACGTGTCAAGAGCCTGATAGCATTTAGGTTTAACAGTATTTCTTGACTAATGACAGTCCCAAACCACGAACAGGATAATGTATTTATGGGGGGTGCGAAACAGGATGGTACACAGTCCACCTGTGCCGGACGAGCTGGACATACCAACTGCGTCCAGCGCACAATGAACGAACACGACTGTTTATCGAGGTCACGTTACCGTTCGGAATGTAAGATTACAGGCTACAAAACGTTGTACCGCGTTGAAATATCAGATACGACGTATCGACGCGGTTATTAGTGCAGACATCGACAAAACTGTGCAAAATGTGTTAGTAATAAGTGTCTGGTCAAGAGGACATCTACAGGTTTCACAACGTCCCAAGAAGTGGCAGATTAGTGAACAAGTACGAGTTTATAGCGATGAGAGAGATGAAAAGGAAATAGACAACGAAAATTGGGTTTTAAGCAACACAATAATCAACAAATTTGTGGATACAAGCGCACAAGCGACTGCGACACAATGTCACATCAATGCTTCAAACCAGCGGTTTGGATGGTCACAAACTCCCCAACCAAGTAGATGGCATCTACCAACCTTGCTCGACGGGATGACCATAGCTTACTTAGCCCGTGACCACGATACTGCTAGCTAGCTTGCAGTTGCTTACAATCATCAGCAGCTATCCGATAACTATTAAGACCGAAGGATGACAGTACCAAATCGATATGTACAGTACTCTCTCCTTACGTTGACTTCCCCTCCCTTGACATCCCCGCCAGTCCCTGCCCACAAGAGACAGTGGACCTGCCTCTGTGAGGTAGTTGCCAGCTGTCAGTCTGCCTGGAAACTCAGGTAGATAATTTTTTGTATCTCGCTAAGTGTAAGAATGAGGTGGACCCAGCAGCTGACATGCATCTTGTTGTTATTATGCTGCATATCAATGGACGGCACTCCTCATTTTACGGTTGTCTGCGTGCCGTTTCACTGTGTAACCTCTCGCGATGATCGGTCAGTTTGAGCACTACTTACAAGCAATTGTGACTAAGCTTTATCGTATGACAATTCAACCATTACTCACAAGTGAATGTGGCTGTACGCTTGATCGTGCCCACCGTGAAGCCAATGACACAGTAATCAAAACGGTTGCCTCATGAAGTGTGGTTGGATTTCTAGTCTCGACCAGGGTAAGGATAGCACCACTGACAAGCTCTATTAAGAGGAAAACTCGAATCTAGTGCTTTTTGAGAAAGGTTGACTGGAGACCTCTCCGAACACGAATCAATCAAAAGCGAATGATAATTAACCTGAAATTAACTAAATCTCCGTCTGCTCATCAGTACTTTCTAACCTAATCATTTAGGTCATGGTCCAAAAATTGGTGCATAGTGAATCCGAGTTTTCTCACTGTAAGTGTCCACATTTTCGTTCATGATCAGCTGGTGAATAGTTAGTATTCCATGTACGTGCGCCATGAATTGTCCTATCCTGAATGAGACTTTCACACATGCGGTCACAAAAATGGCCTGGTCTTTCAAACCACTCATGTGGCGGTCATTTGTCTTTCAGGTAGGGCGATGTTGTTGAAAAAACTGAAATCTGTCAGATGTTTCTTCTACCCGGTGCCTGACTATAAAGTTTGAAACTGCCACCGAATATGTCTAAGCTCGTTAATGTTTCATCCGGCGATGGCGCCATATACAGACTGCAAGTATTTCTTCAGTTCCAACTGGAGCCAGTTGGATATTTGGAGGTCCCCGTTCGTCTGACTCCATAATCGTCGTAATTTCGAAAACTTGTTAAGTTTCTCTATATCCAGCGGTTCTGTTGTTACTATGATTATGATTCTGGGTCGGTGGATCGTTGAACGGTTTGCTATTTCTCCTATGCCACATAAAACTGAAACCAGAATAAAAGCAATTTGCTACGACTGATGCAACCTTACTTATAGGGAAAAAGTACACAGGTTTCGACAGTCTGAATGAAGAAGGACTTGATATTTCTGGTCAACAGTTTGTTTACCGGCTAGTCTTCCATGCCCAGTTCTTTCTTACTGGTTCGTGTGATTAGCGAACACTTGTTGCACTTGCTTTAGCCAAAGAGTTCGCTAGTGAGCTATTAATCTGTTGTTTGGCCATTTCAGTCCTATTCACTATGTGCTTCACCTATTGTCAGCTTTGCAGGCGATCGGTTGTCGTACATCGACGAGCTGAATTTGTCTTACTCGAATGTCTTTCATTGGTTGGCTGCTTTCATTATCAAACCGGCGTGCATAGAGTGGACATTGTTCTCGTTTGTATAAAATTCCCCAATGTAATAAAACTTAATGTGCCCTTTCCACCCGTAGGAAGCTGACCAACGTCAACGGAACTCGCGAGGAACCGACTCATCTGCAACCACAGTTTCACAGTTACGTTCTTTAAGTCCTTCGATAAACCTGGTACGTTTACGAACGACTGCAGTTTGTTAAGATACCCATTCTTCATACGCTAAGGAACGGTGAACATTCCTGTTTGCGTTTGCAGATGATAGCTGGAGTGCTCCAGGATTCATTCATTATGCACGTTTGAGATTATCCTTTAATCAGTTAATTTGAACGAAACTATTCGTTGTAACGTTAGTCCATTTTCGGTGACTCAGATCCAAACGGTTTACTACACGATCACTTAAACCCAAGTTTCTGTGATTTAAACAAACGGGTTTGAAGTTTTAGCTCAAGTCAGTGGGTGTAACCGAGGATCACACAGTCAAGCAACCGTCGTTAAACACGAATAAAGTAGTATTCCAGGATGTAAAGATCAGGAATTTCGATCCGAAACCCGTACGAAACGTACCACAGACCTACTTTGAGTTTTGTTACAGCTCGCTGTATTTATTCGAGCACATTTACGTTTTTCTTAGGGTCAGAATAAACAAGTGAGTTAGCGTATTCAAGCAATGGTTGAACATAAACCCGTGAAAAATCTGAAAAGCCTTCCAGTCGATTCAAAGAAACGTCTGTTTCATCGTGTCTAATGTGGCAAATCTTCTTTTGATTGCTTCTTCGTGATGGATTTAAAAGGAAAAATTGAACGATAACCGTATGCCCAGGTCATTTTTAAGACTGGTAACACGCACTTCCGTTTGTGCATGATGTGTTACGAAAAAGTTATCAGAATTATCATCAAGAGACATGTGTGCACACTTATCACCGTTAATGAGCAGAAACCACTCCATTGACCATTGCTTAACTGCATCAAGGTCAGTTTACAGTGTTGGGATCATGAGAGTTCTAGATTTTCAGGTCATACGCATAGGGAAGAGAGTGGCTAGCGATCTTCACCGGTAAATCCTTGATATGAATTAAAAATTTTAATGGACCAAAGACAGACCTCTGTGATACATCCGCTGGGATAGGTGCGAGAGAGCAGAGATGTGGTTGACACGAAACGTTCTACTATTACGATACGAGTCGATCCAGCGGTGAATATCACCACTGTTGCCATGTCTCCAGGTTCTGTAGAGGTTGGTTGTGTGATACTCGTTCAGACGCCATAACACAGTCAAAGAACATGTCGTCTGATATAAGATCATAATATCTTGCATCTGTTAAGTCGTCCGTAAAACGCAGCACATTCGTTACGTAAGACTTACTTGATAAGAATCCGTGCTGATATACAGATATGAGAGTGTTGTCTTAAAGTTGCTTCAAGATGGCTCGTTTAAGAAGACGCTCTAAGATTTTGTACAAAACACTCATTAGGCCGACTGGGCGATAAATGACATGAGAGTGTCGATTACCGGACCTGTAGGTAGGGAAGACGGTAGCTTTCTTCAATTCCTTGGGAAGATAACAGTTGGAATAGTCGACAGAAGACACTTCCCTCAGTATTCATGGATTAATCTAGTCCGGATCCATTGAACTAAAACGGTTAGACTTAGAAAGCAAACCCTGAACGTCATACACTGACAATTCTGCATATAAAAGAGGCTACTTAAATACCCGTGGAGATGGACACTGGGGAGAAGACAGTGATTCAACGTTGTAAACGGCGGTGTACTGAACCTTGAATTACTCAACAACGACATTGGTTTTGGGGATGATATTATCTTGTGTAGCCTGAGTTCGTCAACTTGAGCATTCTGCTCCCAGCTTGCTGACTGTTGTTCGCTCACTTAGGTTATCTTCACCATTAATCGATCTAATCGATTGATCAGATTGTCCTACTTTGGGCGATGCATTTAGTGGTCGGCACCGGTGAATCTTACTCATCAACCTACGTTTATTAGTGATGTGCAACTTAAAGATGACTTTTAATATTTCCTAGGTAATCCATCGCTTACCGATGGGGCCAACTTTTGTTGATCTTCAGACACTGTACGTGTCTGACGAGGTAAACACTAAGAAGAATTTGCACGAGCCTGTTGCAATGGGAAGCAAATAATTTTCAACTGATGAACGTTTAAAGGTGCTTCTTTTTCTTCGAAACATTGTGACCAGAAGAACCGGTGGCAACGAAATACGTGCACAACATTAATACCGATTTCTTAGCATATTCCAAGAGACCTTACCTTTATCACAAACTGATGGTAGATGCCCAATTGAATTTTTACATCTCCAAGACAATTCGTTTATTGTTTTGTCATACCTCAATATTTTCCGTTTTTCCTCTGTCTAATAGGATATAGATGAAACTGGACATGGTGCACGAGAAATAGAATTCTCTACAGTTGCTTTTCCGCGCTCACGCTTTATGAGCTCGATGAAAAAAATGGTAAGCTTATGTGTCACGTGTCCTTAGTTTAACACACTCACAGTGTTCCAACCGGGAGTAGCATAAGTATCAAAGTAAATAAACGGCGACGTAATGCAAAGAAAGGAAGCTAGCCACAAGTAGACTAACTACTCTTGCTAGGGTTGGAGTTCCCTTAATTCATAGGTGTTGTGGCTGAAGAAGTTAAAGATGATAGCACCTGATCACATTCACTGATGTGACTGTCATCGGTTTCTGATTACCGTGCCTTTGGGTTAAAAACACTCAACGAAGAGAAACAGAGTGAAAATCACCGGTGCGGCCCCACTGTCATTTGTACTTAGGTTGTTAGTATTCAAGCTGTAAAGACCTCACCGCTGACTAAGTTCAACAGTTAACTCCTACCAAACACTGGTGCATTGCTATTATCAACGTTGACAACAATGTCAACAAGTATTTACAGAACTTTGCACAGTGTTGATATCCGTTCGTCAGCCATCAACGTAATAGGACTTTCTATAGGAATATATTTAATCGTAACAAAAAAGGCACACCACAACACCATTGTGAGAGGGACGTGTTAACCAGTGTTCTACTAAACCTGTTTTCGTTCGGTCTCAGCCCGCTGTTTACATGAACAAGGTTCAACCACTTGCCTATTATTTATTAGCACAACATTGAAAATCTTGGAGCGCTGTTCAAGTTTCACGATACGTACACCGCTTTTGTTTTTGCCTGAAGTATCAGAAAAGGACGAAGTGTCAAGTGTACCGTTTCAAATGTCGACAAGTGTGATAATACTCATTATATGTAAGGTCATCACTTATTAAATAGAGTGAAACCGAAAGAAATTAGTTTCAAGCAATGCTCACATGACCATTGGATCAGTGGATAGGAATAGCTTCGTTCTCCAACGTGATGACAGCTCAAGCGAAGAGCAGTGTTGCCGGTAGCTCGACTGCGACGGGTTTAACTAATGCTTCGATCAAATGTAGACAGTGTTCACAATGTCACAGTCTGTATAAAGACAAAAGAAGTCGCGCAGAATACATATTGAGGTATTTAGTATCGTTAACTCAATTGTGATTTCAACAGCAGTTCGATAGCCAAGGCGTTAATCCCTTAACATGTTGTCTGGCAGCGTTTTTGTTTCCTTATTTCTGACACCACAGTAAAGAATCAATTTTCTTATCCAAGATACGGAGACTTAAACTGCCATTAAATGTTCATCTTTCTGCAGACTCCAACTCATCATTCATCTGTACTAGAACCTAGTGCTGGTTGGTTATCCGCACCTCCAGAAGACACTGATCTGACTTTGCCACTCGTGAACGAAGTGAGTTTTTACAAGCAACGGTGGGGAGTGTTAAGTTGACCTTAGATTGAACAGAACCCTGTTTTGATCATTAAAAATGATGTTCATTCCTGTACTTTGGTTTGTGATTACATTTTCTTACTAATTGCAAGCCTAGATACACAAGCATAGACTTCCTAACTGCGCCTACAATAAACAAGTCCACATTGCAGAATCAATTGTTCTAGATGCCTAGCAAGTCTTGTATCCTTCATAAGTCTGATCGATATCTCGATCTAACTCTGTTAACTCCTTATATAATTGTACCGGCCTGAAGATGAATATTACTTTGCAACGTTTTGAGAGTTGACACATTACAACCATTTCCTTAGTTGGGTTTTGTTGTTTCCTGTTGAGCGCACACAGACAACTCGTGTCTGCGCAGCTGGCCCGTTTGCATGATGACACCCCAAAGAATCCCTAACCTTGCGCCTG
>JTDE01021705.1:27806-46537 GCA_014338405.1 Paragonimus skrjabini miyazakii | reverse complement strand
ACAAGTCCTGCAAAAGGAAACAACAAGAAACAAACATGAGCCAAAGGCCCAGTAAGCCATGCACACGACTTACACAAACGATAACTAAAACGGCGCCGACAACGCAGCAGCACACTCCGTTACACAATTCAAATTCAACCTGTGCGCGCCTGCTGGTTTCGACCGCACGTTACAACTGCTATTGTATTATTCACTCATTTGCTTATTTTATGAGACGTCCTACGCTGACCGTTTTATCAGGTGATCACCGTCCGATAGATTACATGGACAGTAGTATGAATATGCCGGACTCTGGCGCGATTGTTACTCTCCAACTACTCGCTGACCAGTGATGACAGATATCTTTTTATCCTTTACGTTGGGGAACTTTTAAATGTAAACCTTTTCCATGACTATTAGTATTTGGTTACTCAACCCTGATCCCTGGGTCCAAATGATGTCACTGAGGATGCTGAGCTCCTTGGCTCACCAGCACTCAACTTCACAGCCCGAAAAAACAATCGCTTCACCGTTACCAATCACGTGATCATGTGACCTGAGATGTCTTCTCTACGATCTAATTGTCTTCCTACTCACTCTAGCATTTACCTTCATTTATTTTGCATTGCAGTCCACTTATCGGTCACTTATACCGAACAAAATACCGTCCGCTTTTTTTGCTGCTGTCGTCAAACAGCTCTGACCAAAACATCAATTACGTATAAAACTGTCTTTACACATAAAAATAGCTTAATAATAACGAACCTCGAGGATCAGCAATACGGTCACGAAGTCGACACAAATTCCTATGGCTACTCTGGTCTGGGTCTTGGCAACCTGACAGCCTCCAGCCTACGTGACCCTAGTAATTCGATCACAGAACAAATTATACATGCATTTTGTTAGTACATTTAACACGTGAAGGGTTTGATTCGAGTGAGAGGTTTACGTTCCGGAAAACGTAACCTATGTGTTTCTGTAGTGCGTAGTTGCGCATTTCGGTTTTGCTTAACACTTCGTTGAGCCGGATAGACTATTTTGATGAGCGCTGTGATCTCTTTGTTGAGAACTCTGGCCACGCGGTTACATCCACATACTATGTATGGATTATCTTATCCTATGAAATTGCTGTATCTAGTAAACTGCATCTATGTATTTGATCGTATACGCCCGACAGGATCCCGTATTCCGTGATTATACGGCTTGCCTTAGATACACAAGGACGAAATACCACTCAGGCTGATGCTTGACATGTCCAATTCTCCCTACCATGCAGCGACGCAGTGGTTAGTAGAAATTCTGAAACCAGTGGATAAAGAAATAATTAAATACAGTTTAAAAGATGCTTTTGGATTCGTGGATACTTCTGCAAACCTATGTGTTCTGTTGATGGTTCGTCGCTATCTACTAACGTATCGTTGACAGAAACCATTGATTTTGTGTGCGACTACACCGAGAACCACCAAATTAACTTCGGACTGGCCGTAGAAGATCATGGGGAATTATTATTGTTCTGCACAAGCAATATCCACTTTCAGTTTAACGGAGAGCTATATCGTCAGGTTGATGGTGTTACTATGAGCTCTCCGCTGGGCCCAGTTCTTGTCGATATCTTCATGAGTATGCTCGAAAGCAACAAGTTGGATGATGTTATTAAAGAAACAAGCTATTACTGAAGATATGTAGACGATATTTTTTGTGTAGTAGACTGTTTAGAGGATTCTCATAAACTACTATACTTTTTGAACAAGGCTCATAACTTCAAGTTGAGCGTCACCCACAATTGATCGCAGCTGTCCTATTCCCATAGACTTTGCAGTCGGCCTCTTTCGAAAAGAAGCAGTAGACTCGAGTTTCGCTCTCATTAGAGCACGTCAGTAGTGCATATCCTCGCCACTGCCGGGACTAGAACCACGGCCACGCTGTTCCTGAGGCAACCGTGTTTACCACTGCGCCATTGACCTCACATTAGGCACGACCGAATTATCATATGTGAACGCTCAACCACTTTCGCTTGTGAGTAATGTTCTAATCGCGGGGTTATCGAATGGAGTTGACAGACAGTAACTGTGTCTCCTATCGAGACGATTGGGCAACCTGATCATTACTCACAAGCGAAACTGGTTGAGCGTTCACATGTGATAATTTGGTCGTGCCTAATGTGAGGTCAATGGCGCAGTGGTAAACACGGTAGCCTCATGAACAGCATGGCCGTGGTTCTAGTCCCGGCAGTGGCGAGGATATGCACTACTGACGTGCTCTAATGGGAGCGAAACTCGAGTCTACTGCTTCTTTTCGAAAGAGGCCGACTGCAAAGTCTATGGGAATAGGACGGCTGCGATCAATTGTGGGTGATGTTCAACTTGAAATTAATCAAATCCCCGACTACTCATCTGTAAAGGCTCATAACAACATTACGTTCACTTTGGGGTTGGAAATTAATGGGCAAATATCCTTTCTGGACATGGCACTGACACGCACACCAGACAGTTCACTAAAGAGACACGTATTTAGATATAAAACATGACGGGATTAATGCCTACACTTCCATAGCTACGTGCTGATCAGTCTCAAACGTAATCTGATGCGTTGTCTGACGAATAGAGCAAAGATGATCTGTACAGATGACATGATAGAAGAGGAATTGAAAAATTTACGGGTGATTCTTAGCACTGATGCCTATCTTGAAAAGTCCATCAATAGGAACATGCAGGAGAGACAGTCGCGATCCTTAATGGACATTGCCGATAGGAAGGACGTCTATTTATCATTGCCGTTCAAGAGTGACGCAGCAGCAGAGTTGATATTACGTCGAGTCAGTGATGCTATCAACACGACTTATCATGCCGCAAGTGCTGTTACGAAATTTCCCTCAAAACGGACAGTACCATTGGATTTGAGAGGTAATAATGTTGCCTCTTTCTTGATCCATTCATTTGACTGTTGCTGTGGTTCGGTATACATAGGTCGCAATACTAGGCATTTATCTGAAAGAATCCGTTAACACTGCCTCGTTGGCTTCTTTCTGGGACAACGAAACGCATCAATTCATCAGTTCTGCCCCTTTGATCGATTGTAATCGACACATAGACACAAAGACCATATCGTACCGTCTGTCGGGTCCCGGCCACCTTATCGCGAAAGGTCAAATGCCGCATCCTGTTGATAGCCGAGGCGGTTGCAATCCGACTACATCACTCGAATTTGTGTGTGCGTAAACAATTCGTTCAAACTCTGAGGCTTCCCTGGTCAAACACGGCCGCCCAATCTGTGAGCCACTCTGCCCACGTCCCACTATCCCAGCCCGTTTGTGTTACTAACCACAACAATGGATTGTTAGTGATTCATACAATTACATTGTTTATTCATTATTTTGTTGATCATATAATTGTACCAACCAAAGAGGAGAACTTATCGGAAACAGTCTGTTCGTTGAAACTTTTGTTTTTCGTGAAAACTGCGGCTAGTAAATTCTTTCAGTTTTGTAAGAGCAAATTCACACTCGGCTCTTTCTTTTGTTACCCCATTTTTTGATCATCATCATCATCATCATCATAGACAGCAATACATCAGTGGTTCACATGGATGCTTAACTGCCAAACAACCACGAAGGGGAAAAAACCAAACCCTTTACTAGGAGACAGGAGAAAAAAGAAAAGAGCGACGGGAAGAGACCTAACTACTGAAAAAAGTAGCTACGTCTACATTCAACCATTCAACATCAGGGTGCCTACATCTTGTAATGAAATAGCCAAGCTGTAAGTGAAGATAAGGGTCATCAACAAGACAGCTTTCTTACGGCTTTCACTGCTCCGCGTCATTAAGTGCACTCACTTCACAGACAACTCGACCAAACAACGACAATATTTACGCCACTGAGTTCGATTAGCCGCCATCTCACCTAACATTTCCAGCCACCTACTCTGTGAGTAGCGAGGGTCTCAGCCCGGGAGATGAACCCGATCTGTAGCGCCACCCTCTTCATGAACGATTTCATTTCTCTAGCCAGGTCACTATCTGTCCGCCTCGCACTTTACGCCAATCGGCCCCAGAGTCGGCAAAGCATGGTCGGTGTGGCAGACGACTAGCTGTCATCCTTAGTACATGACCTAACCATCTAATTCTGTGCATATATAGTGATCCATTTTTTGATGGCATGGCCTCAACTATCTAGCTCAATTCTCCATAGAAAATTCTTTTTGTGGTGACACAGACCCAGCATACGTAATCGAATCATTTATCCTACTGAAAAATATGATGTGATCAAATTGAGCCTGGACCAGTTGTGGTCGCTCGTCGCATTCCTCTGATCACTAGTAGTGGTTACTTCATAATCCAGGGTCAAGGCTTACTTATTACTCAACTGAGCCGTTCAAGTGATCGATAGAAGAACCTTCTGCTACTTATTCGGATAATTTGACCCTCCGATTTGATGCTTGCGGTTGTTCGTAGGAAGCGATTGATTTTTGAACTGCATTTTCAGGCACTGTGACTACTATTTATTCTGTACCAGCATCGTTTGAAACAACTCTACCCTACTGTGTAAACGTACTCATCTCCATTTTGTATACGGAGTTGTGTGTGACCGTCAGGCTTAATCTTGTTTCCACAGGGTTACACTGTTTGTTGTTAGTTAATTTACTCTAAACAAACTGGTCGCTCGAGCTATTCATCAGAAATTTTCGTTTACAATGGGGGCGCCTAACTGTTTTCTAATGCGGGTGCTGTTACCTTCAACGGTCTGTGTAAAAAATGGCAAAAGGACAGTGGTGTTGTAATACGTTACTATACCTCAGTTCGTTCTAATCTCTGCCGTTCAAATCATTCCTGGTATGCGAGTGGAACCACAAGTGGTTCAACAAAGCCACTTATGGTGAATGTTATGCATAAGCATCCTTCGGCTATGATCACTATAATAAGCTAATCCGGAACAGATTCTGCCAACCGTGATTGTCAAAATGGATAAGTTTTGCGTGCTTGCATGAAAACTTATTCCCAAACATATGAACCACTATTTCACACTGTTATTTGTGTTCATTTTAGAAGCTGCTGGTTTGCTGATACATTTCAATGTATCTCTGGATGTTGGCGTGCATCCTCCGATCACAGGACAATTCGTGTCCGGAACCAACGTGGATTGGAACTCCTCTTTTGTTTCCTTATTCCAGACAAAACATTATCCAGTCACTTTGAGCTGCCTGAAGACAGTGAGTTTTCCAAGCTATTTATTTCGGCGATCGTGAACACGGCTTATTTTGTCGCATAATTTATGACCAGTCTGTCATTGCATCGACCTTCACCAACAGTAAATGATTCACTTGTAGTCAATCCTTAATATTGTAAAACCAACAAAATTTATCTGCAGATGTAAACGATAAGTTGTAAGTACAAGTGAAGTATGGTAATGCATCTGTATCTGGGCTTGTATGGTCGACAAGTTGTTTAAAGTCTTCTCCGTATTTTTAAGAGGGAAACTGGGAAAAAATAAAATTAGACGAGATACAGCAAATTGGAGTGTTATCAAACACTCGACGATACTCTTGGGAGACAATAACCGAAAGAGCGAGCAGCCATAGCCTAATCGACTGATGACTAAGAGTCCATTGGCTTTTAAACTTGATGTCGTATAATCATATCTTATTCGATAACCGAATGTCTGTTACAGTAATAACTTTGGCTCAAGGTACAACAGGTGGACTTGATCGGCTTGTAAAACCACACGCACGTGGATGAGAAATGAAGGCACTGTCTTGTTCATATGGACTGCATCGTCGCTCAACAAGCTGGGGTATATACTACTGAAAACGCTGGAAAGCAAAATTCCCGGGTCTGTTGTATTTTTTCGGACGCGGATAACTGAAAAATCCATCTAACTGTTCAGTTCCTATGAGCCAGATCGCATCCTATTTACTAGTATTCACAACCCTGTTCAACATTTTTATTGGTTTCTGCTATTCTAACCACACCAGAGGTAGCTATACAATTATTGTGTTACCTCGCGGGGCAATGAGATGATCTGAACATTACTGACAAATAAATGTTGCTGAGCATTTACGTATTGTGATCGAGTCCTGCCTACTACAGTCAGTGACACAATGGTCAACACGGTTACATCGTGAGGACATGGACTGGAGTTTCAACCCTGGTCGTGCCAGACATATGCAAAGCAAACGGGCTCTGATTGAAGCGAAACTTGAGTTTAGTGTCTTCTCTTTCCGAAATAGGCTGCTCGAAAACTCTGTGAGAGTGCAAAAACTGTTATCACTTGCGAGGGATATCCATTTTATACCAGCTATCTCCCTTTCCACTTATCAGTGATCAGAAGACCCAGGTTGAGATTTTGTGGACAACTGATAAGGGTCGAATATCATACTCAATGAAGGGACCGTGAAGAGATGTCAACTTACAAAAGCAGGTGTGATACTATCATTTTTAACGACATTGTCGGCTTTTGCACCGGCTAACACGCTTTTTTTAGTGTTCCTTTTGGACGTTTCATGATACCCCGTCCTAATGTGTCACTTCATTACATATTTCATCGTTGATTGGACTCGTCAAATGGGAGTTAGGAAGTAGCACACACAGTGGTCAATGTTTCTCCTAATTTGTCTTGTTCAGTTTTACCCGATTGGGATGTGAACTGTACTTGTCGCAGAATCAACGGTACGATGGTAACACTATTGAACAAAACTGATGAGTTATGTAGTTTGTAGCACTCATCCCGTACGGATCAGATAGGTATATTGTGTATGTGAAATGCACAGATCCCGCCCAGCTTTGACAAACATTTGCGGATCCAAAACAAATTTTCGTTACTGTCATCTCGGTTTGCATCGTTTACAAGGCCTTAGAGGATTTCCTGTTATCCATCTAGTTACGTCTCACTCGACGCTATGCGTGACCTCTTTTGCATCGACTGGCTTCCGCAATTCCGTAATCCTGGGAATCATTCAATGAACGTGATCTCCAAGAATTTCTATGGGTTCAGGGTCAGTTGTTAGACCAAAACGGTTATTAGTGTGGAACGACTTGGGTAATGGTACAGAGATGCACTGATAAATTAGGACATTGTCATCTTCTAAATTCTGTCAGGCGATCTGCAAAATATAAGCATTGAATGTTTCTTGAGTAGGTCGCTTCAGCTGTTAACGATGTGATCAACAGGACGAACTGTTCAGATATCTCATAAGTTGGATAGTGTTCGACCGTCCACATCGTTTGTTGGAAACCTTTTCGAAAACGGCAGTGTGTTACGATCAGTGTTGAATAGATATCCGTGAGATTGTTGAAGTTTTTCCCTTTGTTTCATAAATTTCCACTTTTCAGCTTATTGGTTTCTTTCGTACATTTGCTTTAATCTCGTATACTGTCATTAAGTAGGCTACTGTGCGGTTCAGCCCTAGTCTGTGTCAGGGTACCCTCAGTACGACCCAACGCCTACTATGGATGTGTCTGTCTCATGCGTGTACATAACTAGTCTCATCTATTTCTGGAGTGTATGAGCTATCGCTGCATCATTTGCTCTGGTCTTTTCACACGCGTATTGTTCTTTTCGAGGTCTTGAAACGAAATTGTGGTTCATCAGTCCGTATTTCATTCGATTGCGAAATATCCAGTCCTTATAGGGTTAGCATATCAAGCACAATTGAATTGTTGTTGGGTTGAGTGGTCGAGTACAAGTCACACACAGGATTGAATGAAAGTTTGTGGCCGTTTGAGTGCTTAGCAATTCTTGAAAGTTAAATGAACAGTGCCCACAGAGACATCAATAACAGCAGCAAAGATCCACCAAATATTAGCTAAGCAGATACATTTTGGGCAAGGTTGCTCCAAGCAACCTTGCTAATCTTCTTTCCAACAGTGTGCGTACCGACTTTGTCATTTGCGAGGTCAACTAGAGTGCTGGGAACTTCATGCTTCATATCGGTGCATTTATAAGAAATCACGAAACACTTAAGTCTATGGTAATATTGTGAACATGGTCTGCTTCTTGCAGTGTTGGCACAAGATTCTAACGTCTTTCTCATAGTTCAGGTTCATTCATTTGGCATTGGTAGTTCCAGTCAACTAACATTTAAAGTCGTCCCTCTCCAATCCGTCGTCAAGGCCATACGTACTTTTCAGAAGGGCAATATGACAAGTACTGCTGTACCACATTGGTTGGTCATTATCATATGAACAACAATAAAGAACCCTTCGTTTGAACTTTTTTTGACGTGTTAAAAGAGACCCATTTACAGTAAATCGAGACCTCTTCCGGATTCGAAATGACGACAGAAACATTATGCTCAAACCCGGTAAATGTCCTGTCAATTAGGCCACGGAGATGCGCCGGAAGCTCGATTATTTCACATTCAGACTCACTTACCCATCCGACCCATAGTTTCTTATAGCAGCCACCAAATGACCCAGGAAGTTGACTGCTCAAGCAAGATGTTTCAGTCAGTTCACGCTGAAATTCACGAACGCTACTGATGAGCATTACAACTGTGTTACTCATAAGTAGTGTGGTAGGTGTGATAATTTGGGATAAATCCAATTGTGAAAAATGTGAGCTATGGCTGGATTCGATTCAGCGATAGAAACAGCATGGCCAGAGGCTGCAAACGCTCTACCAGCTGAACTACGAAACCAGCCCGGATACTGAGGAATCCCATATTTGCAAACGAGGTAGAAAATACGAACAAGAACTTATCACCAGTCTCTGTGATATGAGAGACACCCACTGAAGATTTGCCGGCTGTTGCGACCATTAAACTAGACCGAATTTATATGAGCCGGGAAAGGAACAAGACGATATTTACTGATCGCGTTTATTAACAACTGTTCATACTCATCAGCTGATTGAATACGTTCGTCCAAGCTCACACTGAAACGTGTTTTAGAATTGGTTGGGTGTCAAATAACGGTATTACAGTCGTATGATGAGGGAGTGAAGGTGGATCACTACGGCGGACTGAGTTAGAATTGTTCAGCTTGTCCGGCCAGCACAGGTTAGTTGAACGGACTATGGTGACTGGGTACTCTTGCATGCTGTGTAGGTTCTGAGAGTATGAAGCATGGTAACTGTAGGTATATGAGTTGTAACACAAGCCGGCCGTCTTTATTTTGATGCCCGTAACACTTGCGGATCAACTGTAGGGCGACGTGGAGACACCGGGGGACAACACTCTTCTGAAGTAAGGGTTCCAACAACAGTCCTGTAAAAGGAAACAGCACAAATAAGCATGGGCCAAAGGCACAGTAAGCCATGCACACGATTTACACAAACGAAAACGAAAACTGCGCCAGCAACACAGCAGCACGATCTGTTACACAATTTAACTTCAATCTGTGCGCACCTCCTGGTTTCGACCACACGTTATAGAGTATACGGAGATACTTTATCTTCGTTTTCAAACACACGTCTGGGATTATATCGGTTGGTAAGTTACGGAAAGGTTAAGGAACTGGTTCAAACAGATTCACTTACATAATATGTGCATAGACATGTCATTCCAGCGTCTTCCAAAGTATACATTCTACCGACGGTTTATTTACGCCATATTTTCACTTGTTTCATCTGTTTGATACACCTGCTGTATTATCCCAGACAACGTTAAGTGTTTTATAAGTTTGTTCGGATGCGTTAACGTATATACCATTAGAGGCAATCTTTATTGTTCTTGTTGCTTATCAATACTTCTTTGCTGTCAGTAAGCGCGTGCTCCATTAGGCTGTTCGGGCTACTGTTGTGTGGGATTTCGAGTTCATACCTATGGGTCGGAGATCCGGTTATTTTGTGTAAATTCCAGGATGGGAGGGTCAATGTTGACGTCAGCTTTCTAACATTACAAGTTGATAGTTTCGGATTAGTTAGTCACCAGCTTACTCATAGTGCACCGTCAGCGAAGAGACAATGAGTACGTTAGGCTCAGGTAGGTCATATCAGCATATCCATTCTACTTCTGTTAACTATTGCATCGACCAAGAACATGGTCGTTTGGCAACTAATCCGCTTCTCTTTTCAGAAACGTGGGTGTCTGTGATCTTTTACCTATTCTTTTCTTGGGCTTTGTTGGTGTATTGAATGATGATTCGTCTATCTGTTCTTTTCGTAGTCTAACTTTGAATTTTGTTCTTAAATTTGATCCTCTCTAGAATGCACTAACATGCACTCGTATACTAAAATGCTTCTTATATTACATTTCACATATTTTTATTCCTAGTGTAGATCTTGTCATTGCAGTCTCTCTCACTGTTTATATTTCGAGAGATAAGGGTTTCCTTTTCCTGCTAGCCATTCAATTGGCTAGCCAGCATTGGCCGGCTGGACACAAAGGCCTCTCTCACACACCTACTGGTCTTATTCCTTCGGGTTTACACCGGATACGTGGTGTGTGAGTGGAACCGCAAGTGGTGCAGCGCAAGCCACTTGGGGTGATGGTTTAAAGCGCAGGCGTCCTCTGGCTTCGGTCATTGTGACAGACTAATCCGTTTCGCGTGCCGCCAACCATAGGGGTTGTTACCCTGTCTTTCATAGTAGCAATGTTAATAGCTCAAACCGCATGAACTCAATGTAAGAACGTTTACTCACAAAACCGTCCCACCGAATTTACCGGATAAGCCAAGGTGATACTGCCCTGGTGCACGGGGACAGACTTGTACCGGGGTTCAAGTTATTTCACCACATCGATTGCTTATCTTCTTCAGCTGGATTGCTGTAAACCATCCTGTTCACCTTTTTACGAAAGACGGCAGAATCCGGAAAGTGTATCTCATTTCGAACGAAGGATTAGCAGTGCGTGGTTAAAACACCACACTTCGCGGCATGACTACGGGAAACAGTTATCCTGCACCAAAGATTTTTTGGCGCGGACATCTTGCTGCGCCATGCGTTGTTTACTCGCACTCAATAGATGCCACATCAAGGGCAGAGAATAGATGAGTTTCTGTTTGTGAAGCATTTATTGTGACCTTTCAAATCCACATATAACCGAGCAGAAAGAAATCAGAAAAAACGAGTGAAATGAAGTCATGCCACTAGCAAACACAAAAACACACTGAAGCGACATTTTGGCACACGACATGGAGCACACGCTCATGGACATTGCACCGATTACCAGACCACTGCAATCAATGACCACACGACTAGGATTTCTTTCCAGGGTAATCAGTGAACCTGTAGACGATATTCTGCTCAAGTCATACAATTATCTAAGACCAGACAATCATCGTAACATCAAGTCAACCGGCTGTCCGTTCTGGGCGTACTCTCTCTGTTGGTTGTAACGAGGAAGATTATGGCTAAGCAAATACTTATTAGCTCAGAAGAACCATGTGAGTACACAATTATGTAGTACGTGTCCATATGGGCATTGGATCAACCTGAGAGGTCTGATATACGTGACCCTTAAGCTTCAAAGAGATACCTTTCTGCCGCCATAATTGCATCAGCTTGGTAAACACCGCTCTAGCCTTGGGAATACACGCCTCTATTTCATTCCCTACACCTCCGCCGCCGCCGCTGACGCAGCTTCCCAGGTACACAAACCGGTCAACAACCTCCATGACTTCATTATCTAACATTAAATCTACGTAATCACAGCAATCTTGCTGAAGCACTTTACACTTCGAGGCTGCAAAGCGCATTCCGAAGTATGTAGCAGAACGTGAAATTGCATTTAGCATTACTTGCGCTGCTTGAAAGTTGTCAAACAGCAACACCTTATCGTCAGCATAATCAAGATCAGTCAGCCTTCCACCGGGTAGGAGGTCCACACCGGCATCTTGTGACTGCCGGAGACAATCCTCCACTACTTAGTCGTACAGTGCATCTGCGCGATTCCGGCGAATCTGGTTAGTGTGCCGCACACATGTCGCTTCGCCGACTTTCACTTAATAGAGGACTGATCCCCGACGTCGGGCGATTATTCCTTTCCTCCAGTTCAGCGGTCCACGAAATATTCGTACAAGTACCGGCTCGCCGATTGTGAAGTACCGTGCACGAGCTCCGTGTCTTTGATTGTACTGTCTTTCCATTTCTGCATTGCGTCCTCCCCCTCTGTTTGAATGTGGGATCATGGTATCAAAGATAGTTCTGAATTTTGCTACTGAACTTGCATTCCGCCGGCGACTTGCCATCCGGGACGTTCAGATTTGGAGTTGTCCGGTAATTGGTCAAGATGGTCTGTTGAACATGACTTGGGGACCTTTCACGCTGGCCTCTATTTCGGTGCAGCAGCCAAGTTCTTCTGTGAACACATCTAAGTGTCTCTACTGGAGGGCGTTTGTGAGTTGATGATGGACCTCTGGAGCCATCGTGGGCTTCTGCTGAGCCTGAATGCGGTTGCAGATTTGGATTAATGGTTGGTCGCATAAATGCACTGTCGATCCAGTCCAATCCATGAAGATTCAGGCCAGGATTGCGGTTCACGTGGCAGATACCGCTGATTGATGATCCGTTAAGGGCTACAGTGTACTGTACTTCGACAATGATGGACAGTCGATCACCAGTAGCGTTTCGTGAAAGTTGGATTGTGGGGCGTATTGTAGATTTGTCAATCAGGTACCACGTTCGGTCAGAGATTAGTGTGATGTCGGATGCTGGATCAAACTGTAGTCTGACTGACTTGCCGTTGATGGAGACGGATACGTACTTTCTGCGCGTCATGTACTCGTCGTTTCTTGCTGCGAGAACGACCTGTGCTCTTGAGAAGTGGGGCTTGTGTGGCTTGCGGGAGTTCTGATTGAGCGAGTGCTGGCGCTTCTTAAAACGGCAATGGCCTTTGTGGCTCAGCCGGGAACAATGGGTGCATCGATGGTGTTTGAATGGACAATGTCGGACATAATGCCATCCACTGCGGTTGTCGTGTTCCGACATTGATGCAACCTTGGCTGCGACATCTGAGGACACCACGTTGACGTTTGGGTGACTGCTCCGTTCGTTCGTGGCGGTGTCATGCTGCAGGTTCACTAGACGCTTGCATTCGGCAGTGATATCTTGCAGAGTGATTTCGGGACATTGTTCTATTTTCGCCAAAATCCGTGTTCTGATATCTGCTTCATTTAGATTAGAGTCATTTAGATTAGAGTTTTGATTAAAGTCCACAAGCGAAAATCAGACATTTGAATTGATCCTCCGTCATTGTTCGAAGCTTGAATCGTTCGCACTCCCGATTGACTGTTCCAGCGTACGTCACCCAGTCATCATCTGCTGACTTCACGAGCTTCAGGCACTGGTAGCGTATGTTAAACAAAGATGACTGGTCGCAAAAGATTTGGGACAGCGTCTGGGTGGTTTCGTCAAAACTGAAATCCCTTGGGTTCTTCGCCAAGATAAAGTTCATGTACCGTTCGTGTTCTGAGGTACCCAGTTTAAGGAGCAGCAGCTTCACCTTCCGTGCATCATCAGCGTCTGACAATTCCACCTTGAAAAGATCCTCATACTTTTTGAACTAAGACTCGATTGTGGTGTCAGTTACCGGATCAAAATGAAACTCACTGATTGAGTTGATTAGAGAATCTGGGACATGTTTGAAGGATTCGTTGGATCCTGCTGTCGTTGCTGGAAACTCAGCTTCTGCGTCAGTGTTTCAATCAGTCTGAACTGCATCTGCTCGAATTGTTTCTGCTGCTGTTGAAGGATGGTTTGCATCTGCTCGGACGTTATTGACATCATGAATTCTTCCATCGCCAAATTTCTGTAAACCCTCCTAAACGATACACTGGTTCGTTTTCGATGGAGTGGAACGCTTGATGGAATTTGGATTCTCTTCCCGGTAATAATTAACGCAAAAATCTCGGTCTGTATAATGCCACAACTGTCCCGCGATTTGTTCCCAAGACAAGCCAACAGTCGCGTACAAAGGAAACCGTTTCGTTCCGCCCCAACACGTGTGCAACAAAGGCGACAATTACAAAGTATTTATGTGGTGTGTAATGACCAAGTATTCCGAAGACATCAAAGAGATCAGTTACCGAAAAAAAAGAGTTAAGGTCACTAATGAGCATAGCGGTATAAAAAGTCTCAACCGATTTGAACAGTTCCGCTAATTAGGACTGAGTCAATCGTTTTTTTCTTTCTCACGACGAAGGTGGTTTGGGACGGTCGCAGAATGAACGCCCTAACAGAATCTGAGTATCGAACAATGACCACCAGCATCACCCAAGTAGCGCCAACCTGACACGAAAGCACATCGCTGTCAACGTACTTACACCCTGTCCTCGACACCAATCGGTCAGGTGACTATTTTTAATAGCCCATGATTTACCGTCTGGCTGATTATGTATAGAGCTCACTTATTCCTTACGATTTTGCCCGTGATGACGACATACCCCAGTCGCTCTTCACCACTAAACAACGGTTGTCAGCTTTGTCAACATGTTTACCAGAAAAGGGTATTGTTTCCATTTTTATGTATTGGTTCCCGGTGAGGTTACTGCACTGACTGTGATTTGTATATTGCTGACAACCTCCATGATGTTCATTTGTTTTGCTGTGTTCCATGCCTTCGATGTGGTAATCCCAGAAGAAGTGTTTCTGGGTTTTCTTTTCAAGTTGATTCAAACAATATTGTGTGGAATTGAAGTAAACTATTGGAAAGAACCAAAGAAAACGATCAGTAGAACGAAGGATAGGTCGGAGTATTTTCACTTTCCGGACGTCCTGAACGTCACAGCGTAATAATTTTGATAACTAATGTACTTTTAACCGCTTCCAGTTTGAGCCTTTGACGGTATGGTCAATATCGCCCAAATTAATGCTTTCTGTCGGTCACGTCATTCTCTGATTCTCCGGTAGAATCGATCTCATAATTTCCATATCCTACTCTTTATAAATTTTCGAGGTTAAGTCTGCGTTTTTCAATCTTTAGGCCCATACGTTGAAAACGATAGGATTGTGCTAAATGGGATGCACTGCTGTAGGTCATATGTCTAGTGTCATGTGAAACATGGTGAATGGATGGATGTCCGATGTCTTTCGGAGTTGACGAAAACAAGGTCTATCAGGACGTTAGCAATAACGAAAACAAGTTGGTTTAATCACCGTGATGTATATGCACTGAAATGTGGCGAACATGAGCGTGAGCGATGTGCTCCACTTTTATATTCATGCTAGGTGAGCGTTCCAAACCACCGGGTCCATTTTATATTCACTTGTGTATAACTGATTGTCACCAACTATTTTCGTCTACCTCCACCGCTGTTTTATATATCTCGTCATTGCGATCACTTCTACCCGCGTTCAAGATTTGTGATGAGCTCGTGTTGGCCCATTTGGTCCCGATCGATTTCACTACCTACATGTTCACCATCCGATTCGACGGACTGACTAAATCATCCTCGTTGACTGGTCAATCGCCCTCCTTGGCCGATGTTTATCCCAACCGACTTTTAGACGTCCTTGATATCGAATTCATTTTCCGCTATTTCAATCCTCGATTCACCTATTTGGAGTTGATCACACGGTTTGTCGGCATCCTAGTTATCGAACTTGTAATGGTAGGTTCACGTTTGTGAATGTGTATTTTGTTATCGTTCACTGAACGCTTCGTGTTAACGTGCCATGTGACGATATGTGGTTAACGAATTCGTAGCTCCCCACCTACGCCCATTCTACTCAGACAGGCTCATACCTCCTCAGACATACTTTCTTTCTGTGTTTTGACATCTTGTTTGTTGCTGTAGATCCTCATCTAGCTAGCTTTTTTGAAAGTTAACGAACTGAGTGCTGATTTGCTGGATTTAACGGTGCACTACCATTGGTGACGTCAGTTTGTGCATCATTACTCAGGAATATCAGTCATCCAGTTTCACCACAATCGTTTTCCCCCAAATGACTCATTTTAGGCACTTGTCGTTGTAGTTCAAACCATTTCCAGCTATATCTCAGTACAACGACAAGTTGATATAAGGATGAACGGTAATCTATTTGAGCAGTTGGAGGTCAGTTATTCGACTTATCTGAAGTGATCGCCTTAGTAGTCGGCCATAGGTACACACACCTTGTCGAATGAAAGATAAAAGTGCCAAGCAGTCGTAATTTGTTTCAATGGAATGGATTACTTGAGCGTTTGTGCATGATGATGGTTGTCAATCAATACTGATACGGTAAAGTCAAAGCAAGCAAAGAAAGTCACTAGTCAACGAAGCAGATCATACTTGCAGTGGTCTGTTAGAGTAAGTCTTTTGAGAGATTTTTCAGAGTCACTGCAAACTTCGTGATTCCTTAGTACTTGAAGCACGTTGTCTGCTGGGTTTGTCGCACCATTTGCGGAACTTGACGTGACGTCGCGACGTCGGTTACAAAGTCATGCCACGGTCCGAAAAAGGTGCGACAAACCTAGAAGACAACATGAATTGTTTCACTTACCGTACCGTCTAAATTCGCTCAATTTGTAAACGCGTTTCATTCGGGAATACAGATTTTTTTAATTTATCGTCTAATAAATAATCTGTCATGGTGGCGCACTCCGTTACGGAAATATTCTAATTTTGCTTTGTTAATTTGCAGTCATTGATGCATGATAGCTTCACTCTGCCAATCACTGAGTTGTTTGTCGACAATCAGCCGTTGTCGACCATAGACCATGGGGACCAAAACACTGACGATGAGGTGCAGCAATCCTGTGGGGAACGCGTGTATTGCACAAATAATATGAAGCGGCCTACATGAGCAAACAAACTGCTCTTCGTCATCCCATGAACTTTAAATGAAACGCGAACACAGTTGTAGCTCATACTACATGCCCTTTTGTCTTATAATCAGCACACAATTATCAAAATCAAAGACGTGTTAATTCTGGAGTGTTTACTTCAGCCAAGAGTTGTACAGGGCTAGGTGGCTAGGTTATTCAGAGTGTCACGCTGACACGGAAGCTTTTCTCCTAATGCTTTATGTAGTGAATCGATAATTTCGTGGAGGTTAACGTTCTTCGTGGATTGTGATGGTGTATGCGTGGTGTGACGTACATGCAAAAGATTTAGTCAATGGCTTTACTAATACCTTTTTCCTGCAAACTCATTCTGAGCATCACTGATGAACCACAGTGTGACGTGGTTGTTTTATTTTGTCTTGTTGACATAGTGGCTCTGGACCGGCATTAGCACAAGCTGGCGTATAAGATAGGGCAGTGATCCCTCAGTCTTTCAGCCGGTTAGATTTTGTTTATAGGTCAGCGAACAACACATAATTCGGCATAGTGAAGCTCTGAGAAACGACGGAGAATCGAGGTGACAACCCGAGCTCCTTGGCCAAAAGCGTGATACTGCCACCGTAGAATTGCGGAAACCGTTTCGGCAATTAAACAGACTTATTTTTTCTCCTGTCTGTCTGTCAGGGTATTAAATTCAGTGTGTCATTTCGTCTAGGTGCATGTTACAAACGCAAAAGTTTTGAGGCAGTGTTTGAAAGTGGCTTACACTATATTATTTCTTCTGTAGCTCGTAACGCCTTGGTATTCTCCCAGACTCAGGACCTGCTGTGTTGTGGGCATACATGTGGGCGGCGCGTGAATTAGCAAAGACCCGAATCAGGGCCGATATAGAGCAATTATTGAGTAGTGAATGAATTTCGAATGGTTATCATACTACACTCATCGTAGATGTGCCTTTACATGTGTACATGTGTGCACTTATCCCGTATACATTCTGTGCACCGTATTAAAGACGGAATTATCCTTAGGCATGTCGATAGGCAGCAAAGCCCAGGAATACCATGGAATGACCGCCTCTAGGTATATAGAAGTCATGAACAACAAACGGTATATTGTTATTAATTATGCCAACAGATCGTCGTTCCATACACTTGTAAGTTAGAGCCAGTGTTGGTTTATTTCGTAGTCTGTTTTTATTTCCACGGACATGTCACGGTACTTCTGTTGGGGGTGCCTAGCAAGTTTAACCATTTTTTTTTCGCATAGAGTTCCTAAACTAGCTTGCATATTTCGTGGAATCATGTGGATAAAACTTCAGGTTCATAGTTTCTAATTTCCATGGTTCCATTTTTGCCCATTTTCGTTTTGGGCCCACTGTGTCACAGGATTATTTACATAAACGCGGAAGAGGTGGATTAAGAAGTTCAGAACTCCAAAATTCATCCATCTGGTGCAATTCTTCAAAACACAAAGAAACGGGTGCACATGGAGTCATCATAATTGAAACACGATTCCAAATTAAGAATTACTTGACAAAGTAAGACACTGCCAAAAGGCAATGACGATTAACGCTTCAGGATACTTTATGTTATGATTCCATGGGCATTTTAAAAAACATCGGGCGCCCTTTCTTCAAGTACAAAAAGATTCGTGACACTCACAAAACCATTTTTGACTTGCAGAATATCAAAACTTCATATGTAACACATTTTGATTTTTTGAGGGAAATTGCTTATGAAAAACGTGTGTGTATTGTACACATGACTGTGCACAATGTCTACTGGTTTATTTTGGATACGTTCCTGTTGACATTTCGGTGACAAAACCTGATGCGTCTCATCCGCAGCCAAGTAGTCAAATCTTTTATAGGTCACTTCATACGTGCAACTCGTCCGCACGAAACTAAGCTGTCCTGTTTTTCTCCTGGTCCATGTTGGCTTCACATCAGGTCCTATTTCTGGGCAGCTTGCGTCGCTTCGCAGTGCGTGATTGGACGATTGAACAGAAGGTGACAGCTGTACTATTACCGTCACTTCTACTCTTCAATAGTAAGTGAGCATATATACTCGTGTGTTTTGTCCTCCTACCCCCTCGTTCTATCTGATAATTATCGAA
>JTDE01021705.1:7002-23917 GCA_014338405.1 Paragonimus skrjabini miyazakii | reverse complement strand
ACCATCACGCTTTTGATCAAATGAGTGATTTATCCCCTGGGCAGCGCAAAATGTGATCCCCATCTCAGTGACACTGTAGTTTAGTGTAGTATCGGGGATGCGGATAGTTAAACGTGGCATAGCAGGAAAGTAGTTCAATAGAATTAAGTTTTTCACTGGCCAGCTTGCACGTTATCACGCCGCCTGTCCGCTTGTTTTGGTGAACTGGAGTTCCAGCACACAACTCAGCGAAATGCTCATTTAGATTTCCCGTGCACTTCTGCCGGGCTCTAATTTCTGGGGTGACTTGATTGATTTCCAATTGTCATTTCCCCCCGTTTGCCTTAGTTCGCCCAGTGCTTACCCGTTCGGTTTTCCTTGTTGTCCGTCGTCCACCCTCTGACCGTATCCCACAGCCGCGTTGAGATATTCAACTGATTGGTGAATGTTGAAGGGTGTATACAGCGGATGACTTCCTAGTATCTCCCGTAATTCGAATATGTGTTGATGTTTGCCGTCTGAATGATTCAACCTAAAAAGTTCTTTGAATGCGAATTCCACGTTAAATTTGGTAAAGTTTATCTTCGCTCACCATCAGACTGTTAGTTAGTCACTGCTCGACTCAGATTTCGAATGTAGTCTTTCTAACCATATTGTCAGTGAAGCCTGTATCCCATTCTGTGTGTGACACTTCGTTTGCGCCCGTCTACCCAAAGTTCCGAAACCGTAGGTGGGTCATGGTTTTTGGCTGCGATTATCCGCCGTTCTTGTTTGTATGCTTATTCATTTGTCGACCAGTTATTCGCTCACTAGAAATGGTACTTTACGGTTGTTTATAAACGTCTGTCCTTGATCCTCGACCAGTGAAACCGTTTGACTGCATATAACGAGTAAAACTAGTGTCACCCTGTTTAATGTAGTGAATTGGACACACACGATTGCTTGACTTGAACACGTAGGATATGAACTTCCTTCTTCCATTGTCCTTATGCTTGACTATATTCATCTCTTCTGTATGTGGTTTCACTTTCAGACAAAGCGGCCGTTTTGCAGATTTTACCTACCCAAACTGCTGATCCTGCTCGTTCCGTGGGCGGTACTTGTAAGTTTAGCTAGTTGGAAGGCGCGCATGGAGTACACTGATGTGACATTCCATTCATCTTTTGAATTGAACCAGATGAAGGTGAGTGGTTCAAGAGTGATGCGTTTATCCGTTTGATTTTCTCCAGGTCAATCTCCTCGCTTTCTGTTAGATTAGCTTAATACTGTGCCATTAGCATGCAAGCGATGGTCTTCAACTTGCGATCCGGTAGACTGGACTATCAAACTGGGATGATTTGTTAAATTTCATCAACTATGTCCATTGGCTATAGTTCAGAGAATGTCCTTCACTTGCACACTAACTATTCAACGAGCAGGCTGGAGTAGATGCTCTGTCGCTGTTCTCCTGTAGCCTAATGATGCTTTTGAACGTAACCACGTCTCATATAAAGCTCCACAATGTTTAAGAATTGCATCTGATCACAGTTAACAATGAGCCTTGTTTATCTGGTTTTGGTAGACTTTCAGAATTTTTGTCATCACGACAGGAACTGTTGTGATGAATGAATGTGCGATGTCCGCTCCTTGCAGTGCGGTAATGCGGTAGTGTATAAAACTGGACGAAGTTTAATATGCGCTTGAAATACTTTGTTCTTACTAACATCAAGATGATAGGTTTTCTGCATAAGTGCTATTTTTATTCAGATCGCTTTGGAAGTACCATTTGTTGTCAACCGGAAGTTACCAAAAGATGAACAGAACTATATTTATGCCATTTTGAAAATGGTCCGTTAATAGTTGAAACGAACAGTAAGGTTTCCACTTTTTATTTTTGCGCCATCTCTCTTAGTGCTTTTATAAACACCTTTATATCAGAGTTTGCAGTCAAGTTGCTATCTTCGATAGGATTTCAAAGTTGCTTACATAATTCTAACTAGTTGAACGTAAGTTACTAATGTAAATGCGTATGGATAGCATTTTATTCTCACTTGTTTTCTCGGTTTTATGGAATAAAATAAACTGTTCAGGGTCGTTTATGTTTATTCGACTATGCGATCCTTTACTTGTTTATAGTTAGCTCCACTGTAATTTGCACTCTGTGGAATAGCTATGGACAACAAATTTCGAATAACAAGGAGAGAAAAGGCGAGCAACCGCTGATCGAATAGACCCAGTGAGCTGTGGCTATAACGTGTGCAACTACTGGATAGAAGATACGGACACCGTTACACTACCAACGTATCCGGAATAGATCAATTCCACTTTCTGGTTGATCAATAGTAGATGAAACTAATGGTAATATCACTTTAAGGGGAGCTATGTAGATCTCACACCCAACACATCATATAAATGCGAATATCACCTCTTTCCCCCAGATACTCACAAGGTTGTGATCGAGAATGCCAATTTCCAAACATTAAATGGATTAAGTAAATCACATTTTCCTTTTATGGAATGCAGAAAGCAGTTTTGCTAAATGCCTCCAAGAAAATCGACTAGTCATAGGCATAGAGTGGTCGCAACAGAAATTAAACCATATCGGACCAAACAACATTGAAGGCGACGTTTGAAATCCGCCACACAGCATGATATCCCACTCTGTGTCTCTCTAACTGAGCGTTTTTTACATCAACCTACGCGTCTCTTCGGAGGCCGCGGTGCATCTGCCGAGAAGTTATTTGCGACGCAATCCGTATCAAAATTTTCACTTCAACGTTGCACAAATTCATGTTATGATGTGCTAAGTATTCATCTATGAATATTAGTCTAGATTCTGTTTTATTTACAGCAAGATTTTGATACCTATGTTGGGTAAGCGGCTTGTACGGTGTACATCTACGATAACCCTATATTCTGCTTAGATAAGCGCGACCCCTTCACCAACCGTAGACTTGAAGGGTTACACAATGTCATTAAAATCGTATAACTTATTATAGTCGTCACAATGAGGTACGTGGGGTCTGGAAGTGAACTGAAGTTCATCTTAAGGTAAGTAGTTACAGTCTTACGTGCAACCGTGTTCGCGTTTTACTAATAAATACGTGAAATGACACAGACTTTTCATAGGAAAATCATTCATTGCTATACTTTTCCGAATGGTTTTGGCATCGTATATTATCTAGTTTTATTTGGCCGTGATAATATTTCACCGGTTTTAACCCAGCCCTTAATTATTGATTGATTTACAAAGGATTCTTTGGATTTCCCCCCTTAATCTCCTAACGCAGTTGCTATGAGTAAACCACCCTCATAATAGTGCAAAGTCCATACTTATCTGTGTCTGATGAGTAGTAGAGGATTTTGGTTTTCATATAGATTGAACATCACCCACAATGGATCTCAGCTGTCGCATTCTCATAGACTTTCCAGTCGGTCCCTTTCGAAAAGAAGCATTAAACTCGAGTTTCCTTCTCATTAGAGTTCGTCAGTAATTAAATACCGTTTAACAAGTCAATGCTTTCTGTGAATTCAACTTGCAGAGAAGTCCTATTCGAACGGTCATCCATTGCAGTTAACAGACAGTAACTGTGTCTCCTCTCGAGGCGATCGGACAACCTGACTATCATTCATAATCGAATGTGGTTGAGTGATCACATATGATAACTCGGCCGTTCCTAATGTGAGGCCAAGGGCACAGTGGTAAACACGGTTGCCTCATGAAAAGCATGGCCGGAGTTTTATTCTCTACAGTGGCGAGGATATGCACTACTGAATAGCTCTAATGAGAGCGAAACTCGAGTCTAGTGCTTCTTTTCGGAAGAGGCTGACTGGAATGTGTATGGGAACGCGACAGCTGCGATCAGTTGTGGGTGGTGTTCAATTTTTCTGTATCTGCTGACTCTTATCCCAACGTTAATCGATTTGATAGCCTCCTACGTGGGTTTATTCATGCTTTGGCAGGTGTATGTGTGTGCCCCATATGTGACTGTCTGATAAACGCTTCCGATTCTGAGACTTGGCTTGCCAATGATGTCTTCTTTTTCTGGCTATGTGACTAATTACTTCCGCTTGGGGATATGTAAAGAATGACAGCCAGTTGACCAGCATATATGGTCGCAAGTCAACCGACTTATGTGTATGGGACCAGGCCACTTTCAGACCCATCTGTTTGGTGCAGACAGACACGAGGTTGCACCTCTATCTCTCTGTATCTTTTAGTAAACAAGTGACCTCTTGATGTGATGGAATAGTTTTTGTTAGTGAATGATCTCACTGATTCCGAGCTAGTTCCCCTAAAAGATATTTGCGTACCTTTTTGGCAGATCAACATCGGAAGTGGTCAATTGGTTATTGCGGTGCAACTGTTCCTAAATTCGACACTCTTAGTTTCATTACTGTTAGTCTTGTCTAGATGTTACTGTATTGCGGGGTTTTGATCAGTTGCTTACCTGCTACTCCCACGATTTCAGCGAATGAGGACAGCATTGCTGAATTCCGAATCACTTTGTTAAGCCTGTCTTATTCCAATCATCTGGCTCCTCTTGTCACTGCGAACTGTTCTGTATTTCGATGTGTCCGAACGTCACATTTAATTACCGAACGGCTTATTAAGCCCGATGGTAATACCACCTTCCGAAGGGAATCTTGCGTGACGTAATCGCCGTGTTATGCGTTGTGTTTCTTACTCGAGAACGAAAGAATTCGGGTCACTTTTTCACACATATAAGCATGTGTTGAAGTTGACATTTTAGTTCTCATAGTCATTTTGAATTATGGATTCACCAAACGGATTTTTTGCTGCCTTTCCTTCATTTAATTGGGTAGTGTGACTGCCGAAATTGAAACCTGCACCTCGTTTAGCAGACAACTTGGGTACTTTAATCTCAACACCGGCAGCCTAGACAGTCTGGTATTAAGTCTCATTTTTGTAGTCTACAATTACAGTCGGCTTGTGAATTCTACTGTTGCGCACCCGAATTGAAATATTCGCATAACTGATCTTCAGTTGTTTGAATTTGCACGTCCCGAGGCTTCTCCTTCGTCACACCGTTAAAATGGGACGCCGAAATTCTGGAAAAGACTTCAGAATTTCTTTCGAAACATTGGACTAAAAATATTCATCTCCGAACACGTTGTGTGTTGTGTGCCTGGTTCCAAAGGTAGTTCTCGGAACGGAATTTGAAGGTTTACACTGTAGTTGAGGGTCAAAATCACTGTTCCTTGAGAGGGGTGACAGACCCAAAACTCTATTCTTACTAGCATCCATCTATCTAATTGCACTCACTCGTCCTTCAAGGGTTACCCCCTGCATAGCACACTGCAATCTATTACGGCAAAATTTCTTTGCGGGAAATGTCGAGCATAGACGATGGACGGTATTCAGTACGATGTTTGTTGTCTGCGGAATCATCAGCAGTGCATTAGGATCAGAAGAGGCGTTCATGTCTTATACTCTAAGGATGCAGGATTATTCCGAGTCTACCTGAAATGTCACCTCTGTGCGAACAAAGAGGTTTAAGGAAATTGATTTAGGAGCAACTAGACAACTTTGGCTGCTAGTTGAAAGTGTAGCCCAGATCCGGTAGTTCAAAGCTCACTTACACCTTCTAAAAGTCAAGTATAAGTTATCAATAGAAAGGAGAAGAAACATGTTAATCCATGACTTCCCTGAGCAGTCATACTTTGTGTCACACTTAGTTTTAGGAATATTGGTCAGTCCCAGAAGACTGACAGGAGGTAAGGTCACTGTGTGTGGAAATGTGGACAACAGGACACAGAAGAGCACATGATATTCAGGCCGCTTCCAGTTGAGTTGTTTACTAGAATGACATATTCATTACGCTCGACATTCTTGACTTTTAAAGTCGAAGTAATTCAAGGCGGAGGTCATAGAAACCAACTTTTGAGGTTTTGTAACCAGAGTTCATTATGTCTTCCGCGGAAACCGCAATTCTGCGCAAGTTAATAATGGGCTTGAAACCTCAGTATGATGTGTCTGTCAGTGGAACCGCTGGATCTCGTATCCGTTGAAACATCAAACAGGAAGTCAGAATGAAGGGAACCTCATTCCTTCAAAACTAAGGAAGTGGAAGGAATGACAAGCCATCTGGCTGAACCGATGAAACCAACCTTGCTGAAGCCAAGGTTAGAACCTGCCCTCATCGTTAAAACAGAATTACTGACGTCAGTGGTTGAGCGCTTCAAATTTCAGCACGTGAGAGGCATATATAGTCCCGGTCGGAACCTTGTTGACTCGCTCCATGAGACGGAGATGCGCCATTATTTATGAAATCCGATTCAATTTTGTGAGACATATTGCCCATCTATCCTCAACCTAATGGTTTCTCAGGTATCGCATAACCTCGAGCTGTAGAAATCACACGGTTTAAATTAATTTAGTGCGACTGTAAAGGAATGTAGGTTGGAACGCGAACATTGTCAGACGAACTTAGCGGGACAGAACCATAAATGATTGTATGACTGCATTTGCAACAGGTAGGAAGGGTTTGTACGATGAGGTCATCGGTACTAGAAGAGGACTGACAGATTACCGAGGCGTTTAGGAACTATTTTTGCTCCGTATTCAGGAAAGATGGCTTGTGGTATCCAAAACGCACTACAGAATTCCTTCGAGGGTTACCGAAGTATGTGTTATCACAGCGGAGGATACTATGAACGAATTTGCAGTGCCTTGAACTGATAAGCTGGCAAGGCCTGACGAACAACACACAGTAATGTTGCGCTTGATGCTGGTAGTATTAGGGGTGTTGTTTATAGCATTGTTCAACGAACTCCTAGATGAGGTCGTAGCTTCGGGTGGCTGGAAAGATGCTGTAGTCTTTCCGTTATATAAATAGGGATAAGAGGCATATTGCTAATTATCGGCGATTGGGCTTGACCGGCGTGTCATGCAAAGTCCTGGAGACGATAATTAGGGGACGGGTATGCAACCATCTTACAAATTATAAATTGATTGATCCTGTACAACACTGGTTCTTGAAGGGCAAATCGTGCCTTACAAACCTCTTACTTGCCTAGACAAAAATACTTACATTTTAAATTGAAGTTAACAAGTGAACGCTGGCTGTCTTGATTTTGAGAGGTGCTTCGACCCTGTCAATCATCATCTGCAGGTGTTCAAGCCGTCGACCTACAGTATAGCCTTGAGGGTTTGTTAGTAGGTTGTAGGCTGCCTATCTGGTAGGACTATGTGAGTACGAATCCGTGATGCCGCGTCTTGTGTTAGCCTCCCACTCAGTGTGACCTAGCTTTGCACAGTACGAAGCCTGTTTATTTTGCTCGTTTATTTAACTAATTCACCGGTAGGACTTGAGTCATACGGCTTTTTATTTGCGAATAATACCGGGATAGTAGGCCCTCTTACAAAGTGGTCCCAACACCAACGAGATCATGCCCAAATAAAGGAGTGGTCTTCAATCTGGGATCTTTCTCTGAACACCAGTCAATGTCAGCTGCCATGTAGTGTGGGGCTATGAACAGATATGGAACTACAAGTAAACAAGGGATGACTAAAAAATGTTGAGCGAGTAAAAGATTAACGTGTTTTATTTCACTGCTCCATCTCACCTTCGGTCCAATGTGTTTCACTTGCCTTAGAGGTCAGAAAGACGTTGGTTATAGTGAAAACCGTGGTTTCCAGTGCGAAAGGTGATGTATTGATACTTCTGTACTGTATCTTTCTACACCGACATCTGAAGTGCCGTGTGCATAAAAAAAATAGGTGCATCTCTTTCAAAGGGTGCAGCTTTGGGTAACGTGTTGGGTGGGGAGACTGATGGGTATAAACTGCACTGCCAACATCAGAGTAGAGATTTGACTGAGGCCTACAGAGTCGTCAAGGAATATCATGCTTCCCCATGGAACGGCTGCTGAACATGAGGTAAGGATATCGTATGAGAGAAAACTGCATGTTGTTCAAGAAAGTGGGTTGTGAAACAGAGCTTAATAGAACAGTTTCTTTCCCCTTTCTGTTGTGGACATATGGAATAATTTGTCGAATGACATTGTAAACGTACTGTCTCTCATTGAATTTTGACAGAAATGGTTGGCTAGTTGTTGGGAAATCTGGCTTCTACACTCGCAGTAGACTGGGGTGACCTTTCATAAGGGTATGCAATTTATCTTTCCGTTTATCTATTAACACTATCCGAACACTGTGGGCCATCTATTGTGGTGACCACCATCTTACTATCCGTATTCATTATTTATTGCTGTAATTATTCAATTATTACTATAAACTTTTGTCTAGGTCTTTCTTCGCAAGCGATATGTACTGGTGGCCATACATAGAAACGATTAGGTTCAAGCTATGCTGGTTTGGTTGTTGGTTGATGATTAAAATACTGCATGCAGGTGACGAAAGAGCAAGTCTATTGGTTTTACTAATGAGTAGTCGTGGATTTGGTTAATTTCAAGTTGAACATCACCCACAATTGATCGCAGCTGTCGCATCTCCATAGACTTTCCATTCGGCCCCTTTCGAAAAGAAGCACTCAACTCACAAGCGAAAGTGGTTGAGCGTTCACATATGATAATTCGGTCGTGCCTAACGTGAGGTCAGTGGCGCAGTGGTAAACACGGTTGCCTCATGAACTGAATGTCCGTGGTTCAAGTCCCAGCAGTGGCAATGATATGCACTACTGACGAGCTCTAACGAGAGCGAAACTCGAGTCTAGTGCTTCTTTTTGAAAGGGGCCGACTGGAAAGTCTATGGGAATGCGACAGCTGCGATCAATTGTGGGTGATGTTCAATCTATATGAAAATCAAAATCCCCTACTACTCATCAATAATCAAATACCGCTCAACAAGTCAATGATTTCTGTGATTTCAACTTGGAGAGAAGTCCTAGTCGAGGGGTCATCGATTGGAGTTAACAGACAGTAACTGTGTCTCCTCTCGAGGCCATCGGGCAACCTGACCATTACTCACAAGCGAAAGTGGATGAGCGTTCTCATATGATAATTCGGTCGTGCCTAACGTGAGGTCAATGGCGCAGTGGTAAACACGGTTGCCTCATGAACTGAATGTCCGTGGTTCAAGTCCCAGCAGTGGCAATGATATGCACTACTGACGAGCTCTAACGAGAGCGAAACTCGAGTCTAGTGCTTCTTTTTGAAAGGGGCCGACTGGAAAGTCTATGGGAATGCGACAGCTGCGATCAATTGTGGGTGATGTTCAATCTATATGAAAATCAAAATCCCCTACTACTCATCAATAATCAAATACCGCTCAACAAGTCAATGATTTCTGTGATTTCAACTTGGAGAGAAGTCCTAGTCGAGGGGTCATCGATTGGAGTTAACAGACAGTAACTGTGTCTCCTCTCGAGGCCATCGGGCAACCTGACCATTACTCACAAGCGAAAGTGGATGAGCGTTCTCATATGATAATTCGGTCGTGCCTAACGTGAGGTCAATGGCGCAGTGGTAAACACGGTTGCCTCATGAACTGAATGTCCGTGGTTCAAGTCCCAGCAGTGGCAATGATATGCACTACTGACGAGCTCTAACGAGAGCGAAACTCGAGTCTATTGGTTTTGTTAACAAGAACTGCTTGTATCATGAAGTTGCCTTGAGGGGTCAAACATGCTGCGTGAGAGGGTGTGTGAAATATGAGAATGCGGTTAAATGTAAAAATCCTATAGAACCTTCTGGCCATTGCAAGAATGCTGCAGTTTCTATAAAAAAAGCAGGATCTATCTCTTATGCGAAACACAGTAAGTAATAGAATTATCCTTCTTGAATTCGGATTGGAATGTTTTGCACACACGTAACTATCGGGCGGTTATTGTGATCGTTACTGCAGTTGTTATGACGTCATTATTCTCTGTTTGCTTACCAACGGTCATTTTTACTTCATTTCAACCAAGAGTGACCCGGGCAAATGGAGGCTTTCGATATCTCGTTCTATTTCGCATGACTTTCTCACTACTCGCTATTAGTTCACATCGACCTACGTTAATCCTGCCACCCGTTCTTCCACGACTGCCTATTCGTCGTTGCTTACATACTTTTCGTTACAATACTTTCCACGTTCAGTAACTTGGTGACGTATCCAACTTTATTGAGCTAACCATTCCGGCTTTCAGTGAGACATCTGTGAATTTAGCACCAAATATATCAGGTTTAGATCATTCAGCTAGACGATTGTCAGTCTTCCATCCAGTTGCTTGTTTTATCTGAATACTTAATTCATATTCTCAGTCCAACCAGTTTTGTTGAAATAAAAGTAAGTTTTTATGGTAATGTATTGGCGTTGTAAGCAGGTTATTACACACATATTCCAGCCGCATCCCACAGTCTGCTGGACATTCTGGCCATTAGGATTCGACGCCTAGTCTGCCTCTTTTTAGAACTGTTTAGTAGTGCATATCTTCGTGTAGACCGAAATGTTGACTCTGGTCCTTCAAATTGTGACGCGGGGTATAGTTGACCATACAAGATCGACCACACCTGTATGGTACCACTGCCATCACCATCTTTTCAACTATGTCCACTCAGGACTAGAGCTTCTCAGTCAGGTTGAGGCGGTTTTCTACACTGATGTACCAGACAATGAATGAAACAGAATATAGGCCAATAATTTTTCCAAAAACTACGTTGATCTTTCGAAGGACCACGGGTGACAGAAATGATACAGTGGGTGATCAGGACATTCTCTGTTTCGGCCACATACCACTGTGAACTGTATATAATAATGTTATTGCTGAGATTGGTATTTTATCCGTCATATTTTTGGCAAACGGACACAAAACAACGTATTGTTTGATCTAGCCTACATACCGTTATTGCCTTTTTCCTGGAACTTTACCCAGTCCGAAGTGTTATCGTACGTCATAAATTCATGTATTTTTTCTTTCTGGCCACTCCTGACACAAGTAAGCTACAGTAAGTAGTGAGAGGTTTAGATTAATGCAAATCACAGTTGCTCGCGGTCTCTTCATTTTGTAGACTTTTTCAATCAGCCGATTTCCTAAACGAATATTCTCCAGGATTTGAACTCCAGCCATGACAGAGATATGCACTACTGACGAGCTATAACGAAAGCAAAACTTAAATACAATGTGTCTTATAAGATCCACTAAATGATCCAGCGGTTTGACCAATTAAGCAGGATTTCTCAACAGTTCACATTGAAATCCACCAACGCCGACGTTAAACATTGAAATTTTGACGCTGTGTATTGGGCGGACAACTGAGTCGGAATGTGAAAACTTCTGATCTTCCGGCGAAGCGCTCGCCGAGTTTGGGCATGCTGTTTTTGTCGCTGGTTCAAATTTAGCCGAAGCTCGGATTTCTCGCAATCGGGTCTCAGTTAAGTTATGAAATCAGCCACACCACTTCTGTGTCATCAAATAGAGTGCTTTTTCCGAAATAGGTTTACTTGAACCATTTATGAGAATGCTATGACTGATGTGATAATCTACACGCATGTGTACGGAACCTTTCTTGATAGTATATGATTGCTGTTCGGTGACAAATTTAGAATGAAAATCGTAGATTTGGTGGTAGATCCGCTTGTCGCAAATGTTATTTAAGTTTTTGTCATAGTCTTGCGGAGTAATACACCAGTTCAAGCTGCATTCACATCCGCCTTATGGGGTAGTAGGGATGTTTGTGGATACTTTTAGGACTATGCAGAAAGATCGAGTCGTTCTTTTATTTTGATTTCCCGCTTTCTGTTCGGTTGTATATTGATCTAATCAAGTTTCTCACATGATATCAAAAGCGCGCAAACGTTTTGAAATTATAAAAGGTGCTAATTTTCGATTATCGCTAACAAATCACCAGCGAGCTATTACATTATCCTCAGAAGTCTCTTTCCATAAGACTGTATTCCTATGTTAGTTTTACTGTCATCATATCACATACATAGTGTGAAGCGTATAAAAATTATAGCATTTATAATGAATAGACAACATTGTTGACAAATAGTATGTTTCGCAATCTGTTTAGAGACCACGGCCTTAAATGTGTAGTGTACAAGGTAGTTGGAATCCATCTATCTAGCGGTTTACATGCGAGGATTCGTTCGATGGAACAGGTGTAAACGCGAGTACTTCTCAAATGTAAAGACCGTAATCTCAATCCAGGCCTATATAGTTCTATTCATTTTGATGATCTTTACCAGTAACCAGTCTGGAACCTAGTGCTTATTTTTAAGTAGGCTGTCACAGTGTGGAATACCGCTGCCTATTCTCCAACTATCTACTAATTACTGCAAACATAGTTTTCGACCATTCTGTTTGCTCTCGTGCTTACTTACTTATAATATGTTACAAACTACATATTTTGAAGGGTCAATTTGAAAAGCCATGTCTCCAGTCAGCATCCTTATGGGTGGCTGAGGTCGTACCACGTGTTAAAGGATGATCGCTTGGAAATTTGCCAAACTTGATAGGTAAAAAGTGAGTGATAGAGGTACACGAGGGCCAAATACTGACCTTCCAGCCAAGACTGTGGTGTCTGTTAGTTACTATTTTGTGTGTAAACACGGCAGCCAATAAGAAAATATGTGACATCTATCTTCACATTGTTTCATACTCGCTACGTTTGCGGTATTTATGTGTTCTTTGACTTGTCTCTTTGCCCTGTACAGTATGTCGGCGCGCTTCTCATTTTCTTCGGTGCGGTCTACATCATTGTGTTCAGCATCTTTTTGTTCCGTGCCTTTGCCGAGCTGTACAGTTTGTCATACTACGGTAAGCTTCCGATCACCGAAACCAACTTTGCATGTTCTTGCGATTAATGCATTGTTAAAATCTTCCACACTTGCTCCTAGGGCCGAACGGCGTATTCGATACACATTACATTAACTTGACAAGGATTTAACTTAATGGGACATGCGCTGATGTTTTCAGGGTTATCGGGCAACCAGAGCATTACTTGTCCCGTCCATCTTGGTTGAACATTTTGTTATGGTTAATGAAACTAGAAGTGGTTAGTGCAGGAATATATGTTACACGAGTCGTTAACATGTAGTACGACTCGTAAAGGTACCTAAAACCTCAAGAAACCAAAGAAGACCTTGACCTTCAGCCGAGAATATACTTGCTTCCAAACTCAAGGTAGCATAGCAGACCATCTCCTTCGTGTATACGTAGACTGATTGGTTTTGGAGAATCTCACTTTAATCGAGGCAGTAAAAGTGAACTTGGTCAGTCAGAAAACAAGGGAATATCATGCGCCAAAATTGAACCTTAGTGGGCTTTGCCTCGGAAATGTTAAATTCAATCTCATGGTGTCCTCCGAATAACTGTCGAAAAATAAACCATTTTGAGGGGAAATAGACATTCTTCAACATATTTGGAGATGATAACTGGATCCTACACAGTGGAGTCGTGAACAATGCGCCCGCTTTGCACACTGTAATGTTGCGGGTATACTGGTTTGTACACAATGTGAACTACTGGTGAAGTCTAACGAGTCTGGTGCTCGAGTTTAACGCTCGCGTTCAAATTGAGGTAACCAAAAAGTCTAACTGAGTTGAAGCTACAGTGTTTGTTAGAATAAATACATAAGGTGAAGACGTGCTTCCTGATATTCAAACACGGCGCTCATTGGTAACAACATTGGCAGCAAAGCCATTCTGTCTATCATCGTGCGACTTGATAAATGCACTTTCCTCCACATTCGTTTGCGATCCGGTGTCTATGGGTTACTTGTTCCGACACACAGTCTTTGACAGGTGTGTATGTGTTACACATCCGGAGACTATTCAGTCGTACGATACTGCAGATATCTTTGGACGATATTTCATATGTTATGTTAGTACGGATCATCGCACTGTATCGTCCTAGTGAAGGAGTTACCTTAGAACACATCATGCCAATGTAGAGATGAGATTTGCACAGTTCCATTCTTTAAAACTCTGTATTACATTTTCCGGCATCCAGTGCATCACTTCATTGTGTTTCTACTAATTACTTAACTCCAGTCTAGATAGCCCGAGTAAAGTAGACCCTGATATTCATAATTGATTCCAGTAAGTTGATGAAAAATTATCTATTACTTCATGTGCATATTGGTGTGCATCAAATAATGTGCGCAAATTTCTTTTCCTTTTAACGGAATGTTCATATTAATGTTCCTGTGGTTCGCACGAATTGGTTGTTCTAGGTGTGAATTCGTGAAGGGGATTTGTTAAATTAGTACTGGGCCCTTTGAATTTTGAAATCTAATACTGAAGTTCATTTACTGATAGTATTGATGCGGTACGTTTCTATTCGTGGATTGCATATCACTTTTACATTTTCTTCATGTTGTATTTCTTGTAATCGGATCACTCGACTAATTAATGCGTCTTTGAGTGATTGGATCATCACGAAATGAAAGATGGTAAAGAGGCGGCGTTGGAACAATATGCTTCAGGGTGGTGATGTAAATTATTCGATGTTCCGAAGTTTTGCTGGCTAAGCTGTGTTACCACTGTGCGTGATAAATGGACGTTAGTCGTGGATTCGACGCACTTTTGTTTGGAACTAGAAGCGTGTGTCGCCTAGGTGATCATTCTTTCAGAGACGGTAGATAATGAGCTGCATGAGGACCGCCTGAGTCATCCAATTCTTTGACAGGATTCAGGCAGAAACTCTTTCGTAAAATTGGACTGGGGCCTTCATGCAACAGTAAACGCAACATATTTCCGATCAAACATTTTAGTTTACACTGTACTAATAGATCACAACGTTCCTACTTGTCAGGTCAATTTAGAATACTTACCACGGTACAATTTAGCTCAAACTTTGTGCGTGTGATGGGCCACTCTACATTAACCAGTTTGGGTTACTTCAGTTCACTTGTAAATCTTGTCCCAAATTTCGCTTGCTAGTCGTTCTAGTCAGCACAGGTTGCACCGCAAGTTATCCGCGTTACTCACTCGTACAGCCTGAGATAAATATGAGGCTCAGCGCTTGAGCATTGTCACAGAACTTCTGAGTTCAGGCTCTCCGAATTCTGCTTTCGTTACTCTATGCTATGCACCCCCACTTGACAAGTTATCACACATGTGCTTCTTCCACACCTCATTCAGTCATCTACATTGCTCCGGATCAGCGACCAACATTCGTTCTCTTGATGTGATGATGGTTTAGCTTAGTCGACAAGGCCTTCGAGCATCGTGAGGTTTACATATACTACACCTATTACACAATTAGGTTAATGTCATTCCCGTTCTTTTCTTTCACTCCCATGCTACCCGGGCTAAGAATTTGAAACCCTCCTTATGAATAGTTTGTCAATTATGGTCGACCTCCCCCTGTTTTGTACCAAATTTATTTATCTTGATCGCTGCTGCGAGTTAATTCTCAACCCGTCCTATTTAAATAGTTGGTTTTAAAAAAATCTACTGTTGCGTTTTTCTGCACGCTAGTTTGCCTGGCAGTCCTCTGTTAGTTTGTGTACCCCATTTTGCAGTCGACTTTTGGAGTTTGTCCACACTGCTAAGCTGCACATGAGGTTGAGCTGCTGGATTGTGTGGTTTGACCTTGTTTCTACGTTAGGTCACGTCGAAACGATATTAGCGTGACGTACAATAACCGGAATAAACATGCGAATATTCCTCTGTCGATTCTTTAAAACGTCGGTCAGGTCGGATGACTAGACGTTGCTTTCATTATGTGCTGTCTGTGATGTGAGACACGGAGGAATTTTAAACTGCAAGCCATCTTCCAAGCATAATTGAATCTGGCGGCGGGACAGTGCTTTACCTCGCTTACATAAAGAATGCGACTGAAATCGTTGAGTTTCTGACCTCTAGTTGTATGAATAGTTTGACTTAAAACAGCCATCCTTGTCCATAATTGTTGCTGTGCATTAAACATGCACCTAACGATTTTTGTACCACACATTTCTGCGCTGAAGTTCTGTGATGTATTAAGCTACTTTAGCAGGTTTAGTCTGAATTTATTTCAGTATGCATATCTGCTCCATTGGATGGTTTTTTTTATTGGGGTTCGTATTCATTGATTGCGCCTACCAATCGAGACTAATATGATCAACTATTTCATCATGCGAACACCTCACGACTCTAAGAGACACAAAGTACCACGTGAATGTGTCGCTTCGATGCCAAAAATACCGGGGCCGTAAGCGAATGATTACCTTACCCTACAAACGGAGTGGAGTTCCCGTGGCTGTCATCATGTTTGACGAAGTGGGGCTGCAAGTCTCACTTCTATTGACTTTTGACCGGTTTGATCGTCCAGTCTAGACATAGTCCACCACTTACGTAACAGTTTGTGGTCGTAGATCCTGTTGTTTGCATGTTTTTCACTTTCGTTTTTATTAGAGTGAACATTTCATGAAGTTAAATTTATCTGTCAGTTCTTTGAAATTCGTAATTATGGTGCGTCCTGTCGACCTCTTTCCCTTGATTTGGAAACTTACTGTATGCCTTTGTCCCCATTCATCTGCTCTTTGTAGCTCTACGATTGAAAACGTTAACCTCGCTATCCTTCTTGGTAACAGTTGTTAGTGTACTGACTTTCGTGTTGCGATTCAAAGCTGATCTTGTGCTCAAAGGCTCGGTTGGTACCACTTCTTCGATGTTTCAATCAACTGACACTTCGAATACGGCTACCTGGTCTCGTTCCAGCGCGGATGTAACTGTTTTCTATGCGATGCTGAACGCTTATTTGATTGTCTTGGCCGTTGTCTACTCGCCGTCGAAGGATGCATTTGTCGGTAAGGGCACTCTCTAACCTTTCAAATGATCTTACTCTAGGAGTTATTGAATAAAATTCTTGCCGCACAGTGATTGATTGCACTTCAATATCTGTAAATTTTGCCAATTATGTTACACGAAATATTGGGTGTTGTGTCCTTGGATCTACTGCGTGCATTGACTGTTTGGGCCGATTTTTGTTTGTACGTGCTTTCCACTCAAGCACTTACCTACCGTTCCTCCGCGCCGCATTTGTGTGTGTGTCGTGTCGTG
>JTDE01021704.1:12222-23599 GCA_014338405.1 Paragonimus skrjabini miyazakii | reverse complement strand
AGTTGGGGTCGACAAGTCAACAGATGTCGGGCGATCGATGATGCTGGTTCCCTGTGACTTGTTACATTCTCTTTGGGCTTGGCATGAATCAAAAACGATTCCATGAGTTCTGTACCAACATTCATGGCGAAATCTATTGTGTTTTATCCCACACAAACTGTATTAACATGTGTATCTGCCTATTTATTTCTATCTAAACTCACTTCATGCTTCCGGTTTTCTCCCAGCCTAGTTTCTCAACACTGATTCAGATATATGGCTTAGATACAACCACTGCAAAGTCTATCGCACTTGTAATCAAACGAATTCACCTGATGGTCTAGCTTGATGACTCGCTAACAGGTCAAATACGGTTGTGGTACAAAGATTGTCGCTCGAACGCCCCCTCCTCCCACTTCTATCGTACAGATCACCATGGAATATGGCGTGCGTAGACGAAGTTGTAAGCAATGAAATGGGGGAGTGCATAGACTTTGGTTTCGGCTACTGTGGCGGGCAAACCTGGTCAAAAATGTTTAATCGAGCATGTGTCCTTTAGAAAAACGTAATTATCAATTTCTGCAGACCAATGCAAACTGTTGAAACCAATGGGCACAAGAACGCCGCATATATATGGATTGCCCGAAACCCACAAGCCCAATTTCCCACTTCGGTTCATTATGTCAATGTGTAACGCACCTCAGCACAAGTTAGCCGGCTGGCTAGCTGATCTGCTTGAATCGGTCAGAAAACATTTCAGTAAGCACAATCTGGAAGACAGTTTTGAACTTGTAAATTGTGTAGACGGTTTAGATGTTCGGAATTAACTGATGTGTTCATTGAATGTGACGTCCCTTTTCACTAACATTCCGTTGCATGAAACGGTTGATAACATTTGCAGTTTTATTATAAACAGCAATGCTCCTTTTCCTGTTCCAGTGCCCGAATTAAAATCATTATTACCCTTGTGCACACAATGTGAAATTCAACTTCCAGACGTCTACTTTCCGGAAAGTGGATGGGGTTGCAATGGACAGTCCAATCGGTCCACTCCTAGCTGATTTATTTATGCCTAAGGTAGAATCTGCATTAGATGAAAGTTTGTCAAAGCCAACGCTGTACAGACACTACGTAGACGACATCCTGGCTATTTTTGATAATTCAAGTGATTTGAACGCATTGTTTTTGGAGTTGAATCACGCACTTCCCAACCTCAAGCTAACTACAGATAAAGAAGTAAACAACTGTCTTCCGTTCTTGGACATTCTAGTTATCCGAAGAACACATGGCAGGATAGGAAGATCTACTTACAGAAAGCCAATCTGGACAGGACAGTATATACATTTTGAATGCTTCTGTCCAGTGCAATATAAGAGAAGCCTTATTCGAACGCTTTTTCACAGAGCACGGAGGCTGTGTACAAATGATAATCTACCACAAGAATTAAGCGCATTCAGAGATACGCTGTGGGCCAACAGGTACCCCTTACAATTTATCAAGAAATAAAACAGTGTCGTTACCCCATGGATACAGGAAACAACGATACCAAAGAAGATGATGTACGTAGAACTCCCGTTTCTAGGGCACGGCTGATAAACAATGACAAAAAGACGAATGACAGTTGCTGTATCCAGATCTTTTAACGCCACAATACAGCGAACCAAGGCCTTACCAGTCCCCTCGGTTAGGAACAAAAACAGCCTACGTCTGTCACACCCCATTGTTTATACAAATATTCATGTAGTTGCAGTATGAGCTACATAGGGAGGACAAACCGACAGCTAGCTGCTCGTATCAAGGAGCATGTTCCCAAGTGGCTGGAAACACAACTAGAAACGCCAGACGCATAGAGGCCAATGGACGGCAAGCAGCGTCATCAATAGCAAGACAAACAATCCAAACAGGACACACAGTCAAGGTTTGTGACGCATACTCTGTGGTTTTTCGAAGCTACCGGAAACGCATCCTCCAGTTTGCTGAGGCTTTGACTATCAGACGTCATAAACCCCCCTGTGTGTTCAAAAACAATTTGTATTGACGTTGCGGCTGCCCTGGTAATCAGCATCCCCATTTGTTTAATCTTTATTTCCGTATCTGTCTGTCTAATCTCTTAAGCAATTATTTCCGCCCTATGGAACCTTATCTCAAGGTTTAAAATTAGTTACATGTCCATGTGTGATCAGAATCTACGAAATGTTACACTGGAGAACATTACTTGATTTACGTCTTCTCATTGCCTTATTCAAGTTCATAAAGGGAAGAAATTGCCTTGAAAGACATTCGTCACGGGTACACAGAACAGGAAAAAGGTATTGAACAACTGATAAAGTGAAAGAACCACAGAATGACCAACCATTAAATGGTAGCACTAAGAGTATCACTAACAATGACCACATGAATTAACCAACAACGTGGTAAGCAAACGGTAACAACACTGATCAGTATCAAAGGAATCTCACAGTGATGGCAGTAGAATCAAGATCGAAAGCAGAATCCAGACCGGGACAAAGGTAGAAACCGTCCTGACCGGTAAACCGCGTCCCCGCAGAGCCCGGAACAGTGTTTTCCACGGTGGATAGGTCTGGCAGACAAAAGTAGCCAGCCCATAGAAGACGCGGACGAGAATCAGCCAAACAATCTGATCGGCAATGAGAAAATTAAAATTAGAAAGTTCAGGCGTATACACACACACACATCACTGAATCAAAAACACAGTATCATTGTAAGGACGAAACGCCAATAAATAACGGAAACCTAGAAGTGACGAACAAACGCAGTCAGAGATTATAGGTCGACTGGATGAATGCCTGACACAACGGTTAGCAAACAAATAGTAATAAGCGACGTAGACAAGATGATCGGATTATGTGTCACTGGATACCAATACCAACAGCAAAAGTGGCTAATCCCGACGACCACCTAGATGAATCAAAAACATGAACGTCACTGCTAGCTACAGAGTCGCGTAATGAACGTATGCCGATATCCAACCTTGAACAGAAACCCAAATTGATTGGTCCCTACCCTACATTTCATCGATGTCCAACGAACACTTGAACGGGCACAATATTTTAGACAGATACAAACATAACAGAAAACATGCTCCAACTAGGGTTCTAACGTTGTGAATAATTTATGGCATCAAATAGCTCGACGCTACCGTAAGCAAGGTCACTCGTAGAAAAATCATCGTAATTGAGGTGGTCGCGATAGCGATCTAAACGAAATCTAAACGTGCTTTGAATAGATTTAAACTGGTGGCATAATTCATGCTTCTGGCTGAGCCAACTGCGTGGTATTGAATCACGTAAAATGATCGCACGGTTGTTTATCAAATGATAAAATAAAATTAATGGCTCGCTATCGAGATGGATGTGTCCGCTCGGTCTGTGTAGCCGGTTTGCATCGGCTATGATGATGCGATCAGGTGCCCGAATGATCAACTATAAATCCACAATATACCAAGTTGACGATATTTATCTCTCATAGATTGAGGTGCCACCAATATTACCGTAAAACTTGGGATATCCATACCAAAGATTCGAACTTCAGTCCATTTGTTACATCCTTGAACTGGTTGCACACACGTATCAGCAACCCTTTGATGAGACCGATAATAAAACCATGAAATTAGTTGAATCATCGTGTTGCACGGCTAAAACTGTCCTGTGAGTGATTCGTGCAACTAAGGAGTAGTGGAACCCACAGTGCTCACTGTTCACAGCTTGCAACATTACAGAGCCGCTTATTTTCACACGATCACGACAAGCGAACCGAATCGCTAAATCAGATCGATTAGCAGAAACAAGTAAAACTGTTTTAAAGAAGATTTCGAGTTATTAACACACACACACACATCCACCGGAGTAATGGCCCCACTATAAATGAAGTTCACAAGCAAACTGGCGACTGCGTAAATAAGCGCTTCGTTTACTGAAACGATCGTTGCCAGTTCACAAAACAACCCAATCACTAGATCCTAATGGACTGAAACATGAAAAGTCGATCAGACAGCGTCGTTACACTTTGTGCTTGTAAAGCGAGACAAAACTGTTAGGTAACCCCTCTTTTTTCGTCTAAAATTGCTACCGTCTCAAAGAAAACGACCAGAAATTCCCAGAACAGTCCAGAGGTAACTTTCGCTGTAATTTATCAACTCGATCTTTACCTCGCCATGTTCATTGGTGGCTTAGTGATCATGATTACTATTTTACGTAATTGTCCTTCAATATTTTTGATCGACAATGTCTGCAGGTCACTGTGTACTTTTCACTTTGTCGCACACGTTTTGGAACGAAACAGAGCGGCGTTTTACACTCGCCTTTCGAGTCGACTTAGAAGCAATTAGCGCAGACAGTCATGCTATTCTCGGAATCAAGCTTTTTCGTCCAAAGGCGGAAACTTTGAATTTTGTCAGGGGCATTCAGTGTATCCATTCATGTGTTTCAAACAAAAACATGATCCCACCAAATCCACCTTATGTTGGCCGAAGTCAACCAAAACAAACGATCAACTGAACTGTGCCCATTGTTGCCAATTTTGTAGTCAGCCCACTGCAAACGATGCTTACAGGAACAGTGGTTCGGGCGGAAAATGATAGTCCGTAAATCTACACTGGATGAACTGAAACAAAAACTAGGCCAACCGGACAACGTCGGCTTTTGGAAGCGGAAGAACACAAAAAACATCAGCACGTTTCAAGTGCGGACCATGTTTCAAATAACAAACGGTGTGGTAATCGATGACCAGGAATATGGTTCGTGCGTTTATGAACTAAAGAGACCAGAGGTTTTTAAACAAAAGTCACAATAGAGAGAAAATTGAACATATGTGAATGAGCAAAGGAGAGGACACATTTCCAAATGCAGCGATACTATATCGTGGGACACTAGAAAATTCAACGGGAGTTGGGGATATTAACATGAAGACCACATACACACACCACATACACACAATTTATCAGGGCACACTAAGCTTGTTGAAAAATAATAACACGAGATAAATTCAGAACCTGGCGAATAAACTGTCTACATAAACACCGCTAACCCCCCCGGTTCCATTACAGAAAGCTTAAAACGAGCAGGTTCGAGCAGTTTAGCCTATACGGAGAAAGGCATTTCGTTTACATGTGTAATCCGTAACAGTGGTCAATCACTAGATTTGAATCACCAATGTGATACGAAGAACCGAGAAGGGTCACGATTCCCGTGTGGGCGATTCAATTACTTACCTTCTTTAAAAAAAAATTCTAGCCCTTCTGGTAGCAAGCGAGAAAGAAATTGGACGAGGTAAATCCATCGTCACAATACTGTGAGGTTCCCTTGTTAGCATACAGAGCACAATAAAGTGCTCTAGAATCTAAACGAGTTTTATTTCTTCAAAAATGCGGTCGGAAGCCTGATAAAATGGTCGGAAGAATTAAACCTGACTTCGCACATGCGTAAGCACACGGATTGCCGTAGTAAAGCATAGGTAAACACAGTCAACACGACTAAGTACACCTAAACTGGTGCTTCTCTACAACTCCTTGTTACAGCATTGTGTAGGAGCCATCAATACAGTTGTGGCATCAATGCTAACTGATTATGGACAAACAAAGACGAAAAGACGTGCACGGGTAATAGTCTCAATGAAACGTACAATAGATTTATTTCTGATATATAAAACTGAAGGTGTTGGTGATTCTCGATTTGCGGCTTCTCTCTTATGTATCCGTTTAGCGATCAAAGAAGACAAACATCAGCCCTGTACCACAGTTGATGTAGGCATAGTAGTGGTCATGGTATGCAACCAAATTTAACTGTGTTCAAAAATTCCAACACCTGGAAGTCGACCTGACCTCACCACTTGGGTTGCTCCCATTGGAAAGCCGGTGCATTTCATCGCCGGCCTTCAGCTCTGCAAGCGCTGTCACAAAGTTCCGCAGTATAACCTTCCCCATGCAAATTTGCATGGGACTAACTTGTAAACAGCGCTCTCATCGACTCTGAATAAAACGGCGTCCTCACCTACTTTCATTCAATATGCAATGTGCGAGCATTGGAGTTCAAACAACGGAGTAATATAATCGAATACATGAAGTATAAAGGATAATGCGATAAGTGGGCTTGCTGGAATCCGAAAATTTATCAAGATCGACCGAAGTTCACCCGGAAGTAGTCCTGGACCCCTGGGGAAGTGTTGCCCACATCGAGAAGAACGGCCTCATACGGTTCAGGAGGCTGAAGGATCAGCTCAGAAACAATTCAAACGGCACGTAAGTTCGAAAATTGATGCCTAGTGGCATGTCATACAAACACCGGATCAACAATGACGAGGTTCACCAGCGTAATTGTGGGACGGGTAGAATTCGAAGATTATCGTTTGCAACATGACAAAAAATCAGGACCAACGACTTTTACATTGCGAGACAGTGTGTCCAGGCTAGCTTTTTTTCACGAAAAGCTCTTAAATTCGGTGATTTTTCTCCGATTACCATAATGCTTCCCCCAGTAACACTTGCTGTGACATTGATAAACTGTGAAGTATACAAACCGGATGGTGCTGGTAGTTTCACTGTTTGTTGTATTACGCAATACTCAACGGCCTAATGATTGCGTACAGATGCTGCATCAATCCTATGACAAAAACTAGGTCGAACAGTAACACCTTTGCCGAACTATTCCGTCTGGACACGGTTACTGAACAAACACTTCAGTTAATTCAATTAAAATGACTGAGTGGATTTTGTTGAACAGAAACTGAATAACACACACAATTAATCGCAGTATTTGCAATGATATAGACATTTAAGCAAGCCTCTTTAAAAAAAAGGTTTTTTCCAGTTGGAGCTTGTCAATGTATTTACAATGAACGGGAATTTAACTCTCGGCACTGACGAGTTCCAATAAGTACAAAACATGGGTCTAGTGTTTATCTTCAAAAGCAGTCCGCCGAAAAGTTAACGGGAATTCGAATGACACTCAATTCGCGTCAGATAAAATCCCGTACTAATTATCAATGATAACAATTCCGTTCAGCAAGTTCCATGATTTTTGTGACTTCAATTCAACGAGAAACCCTATTAGTGAGGTCATCGATTGGGCTTAAGGGGATAGTTTCAGTGTCTCCTGTTCAGGCGATCGGGTAATCAAAACAGTGCTTACAAACGAATGTGGTTGGGTGATTACCTATGATAATTCGAGGTGACAAATGTCGAATCAATAACGCAGTGGCCAATACAGTTACCCTATAGAGGGGTGACCGGAATTCAAATTCATGCCATGGTACGGATATGAACTGATAACGAGTCCCAACAAGAGCCAAACTCGAGGTTAGTGCTTCTTTATGAAAGGGGTGAACTGAAAAGTTCATACCATTGCATCCTAGTAGACCCAATGGTTTCCGTCCAAACGTAACCCACAAAAACCACCACTTCAGTCAAGTTTGGTTAAGTGAGAAGCGAGTTAGCCGAGGGAAATTAAACATTACATATATGACCGCAGATTCTGTGTTTAGAGATATTCCCAGTCGACCTCCATCGAAGAGAGCTATAATCAATGTTCGAACTTCTTATAACCTAACAGCTGAGCATCGATCGAGAGCTGAACTTCGGTCTACGTTTTCATGAGGTAACCGTGGTGATCACTGTATCAATGATCACAAGTTAGACACCACCGAATTACCACTCCTAAACGCCCAGTAACTAGTAACGTTCACATTGCCCGGTGAATCCTAACGGGAAATACAACAATTATCCCGTTATTCCCAGTTGACGAACTGTTCATCAATCTGCTGACAATTTCAATGACTTTATCATTATGCATGCCATATTGAGATGTAGATGGAAATTGTGTTCAATGTACAACATAGATACCAATCAGTACAGCCACCTGTCCAAGTGAAAACTTTGTGGTCCAAAATATTGATACTCATCGTTTTTCGAAAATTGACACGGTTGCCCATGAGGTCTACACACACACACATACGTGTACATAGCTTTCTCCGTCAGCCAAACCGTCATCCTTCTACAACTATAATGTACCTTTACAGTAAATGAGGACAAACATCAAATATAGCAGAACGATTATCGTTGTCTCGGCATGAACAGAAGATTACAGCTTGAATCAACTAATGACTTATACAGAGCTGATCTGCAAAGGAACGTATTAGAAGTAGAAAGCACAAAATGTGATGGGACAACAGCTGAATGAACTAGGTTTAGTCCGGTCATCTTGTACAAATATATTTCTGACAGCGGAAAGATCAGCTGTTACTTCTTCTCTGGTATTCCCTTGATTGTTAGCAAGAATGTACGTCAACTGTGAAAATAAAACTAACCGTTCAAGCTGACATTGTAGCAGCTGATTGAAAAAAAACTCCCTATATAAACTAAATCGACTGAAGTTAGACTTGAAAGTTCAGTCCAACAACAAAACTAAATTCGTACGTTTTGCACACTGTACTTCTACGACAAATTTTTACTAACAGCTAAAGTTTATGCCATCGGCACGTTAAGAACATACCTTCGACTGAAAACAGACGGTCGATAACTGACTGGAACAGAGAGGCAGGATCCAAGGGAGAAATGACTGTTGCAGACAAATGAACGAGAACTGAAATAAACCGGAATGAGAACAAATGAGCGTGCAACAAACGCATGGGATATGAGACCAAACATCGTATGTGCACATCAGCTTCCAAAATGAAAACAAAAACGGTGATCAGTAGCAGAACAGTTTGCAGAATATGTTGAACAAGCTTTCGTCGAAATGAACTATCTTACTAGCCATTTCAACCGTAAGAATGCACAACTAAGCATTAGTCGTAGATACGAGAAAAATGAGATCATTCATACGAATCCAAACTAAACGCTAGTTTAATGGTCGTTAGGCCATATCGAGTGAGGAGACAGACTGCCGATAAAGCGTTTAATCATACTGCAGTCAGGTCATGTGAGACGGTCGTGCAAGTTGTCGTTTGGCTTGTCGGAGTGGACCGGCTCTTCCTGTTATAACTATATGCCCAAGAACAGGAAACAGAAAGCGGTCTGAACAGTGAACGATGCTTGGGGTGTGTCCGATTCGAGCACACGGTGATCAATAAACAGACGAGCAGGCGAGCACATGGACAGATAGATTAACACTTGAAACATACGGACGACCAGTTCTTGATCAAGGTTCGTGAATGCGTCCGGTGCGTATAAAAAGACGTACGTATGAACGTACACGCACAAACACAAGCCAATGCTATTGCCACAACAGTTATGGATGAATAAGACTTAGCGATTCAACCGCCAAACGATATTTACGGAACGGGTAGGGACAATGATAGTGAGAACAATGCAGATGAGAGAAAAGCCGAGTGGCATTTTGACGACAATCGAGCTGGAAACCGGGAGGAAACTTCTCGAACAATTTCAGACTTTAGTATATGTACAGAACAAGTGAGAGACTAAACGGACTATCAGGGATGAAACTGTAAGAAAAAGTACACCTTCCAGCCTATCCGGATTTGGGTTTATCACCTTACGACAGAAAATGTACTTAGCTGTTGACTGCCGACCGACAGTACTCTCGTCTATAATAACCACACATGAGACGCATACCTCTGTTATAATCAGGGTGAACAATTAGAAATGGTGAGCAACATCATAACCGTACCGTGCATTAGGACCTCATTATCTCCCGACAGACATGGCTTTTAAAAACGGGCGCGCATTGAAGACGGGTGTTACGTACGACACACAAAAGCAGATCCTGTTTTTACAATAAGTTTGTCACCATGGTTTTATACGAGGACGCCAGGATGCTCAAATCAAGATTGAACGACCGGTCAAGACAGACGGCAGGTTGTAAGCAGTGCTTGCATGAATGGTTGTCAGGGTTAACACCGAAATTACAACGTCCAGAATTTGGCTAAAACTATGGAGTATACGAAGCAGTACCACTATATGATTCTCAAAAATGTGCACGGGCAACTACGACCAGAAAACTGCGAGGACACAGCAAAGAAAAGATTTTTATTTAAAAAAAAACGACTTTGCCCATAGCCACAGACTGGGGAAAAGTACAGCGCACAACTCTACACAGTGGCCATCCTTTATCATGGACGAAATCCCCAAAAACGCAATTTTTGGTCACAGATGAGTAAGTCCGGGTTGAAAGTGGATTACTATAAGACTATAGTAACAATAATAATAACAACAGTAAATTTCATTTCAAAGTGTCGAAATGCAATGCATAGAAAAATTAAACCGAACAATAAGTAGTTACTGACAATCATCGGTCTCTCTCGATTTTCGTATAGACCCACAAGGTAAAACAATTCGTCTAAGTTGGAGCCCGATAAGATAAAGACCACAACAAAACGTCCGGCATGCGACAATGTTATCGACTACCCCGAATCATGGCTGTATAAAACTGAGCTTCATAGTCAACCAAGATGATTCAAGAAACAATTGTAATAAGTACATATGGCTATGGTTAAACAACCGGCTTAAAGTGAGACAAACATAACAGAAAATAAATTCGGGATTGATAGACCTGATTGTGTATACAAACATTGCTACAACTAGATGATAATCAAGACCACAACGGCACAAGAATAAGTGGGCGTGAAGGTTGTTGTGTCCGGTGCAGGTGCCAGAGTTAATGATAATCAAAGAGGTACACAGGCACATATCCGTGGCGGACAGTTATGACAGTCCCGATTGAAAGATTGGTCCACGGTACCGTACGTTTTTATTACCTAATCACTGTGTATGCAATATATCGATCGTATTTTAGGAAGTGATGCGGGATCTATCACCATCAGCAACCCGATCCCAGTTGTATGGTTACATACTGCACTTCTCATTTGTTCAACCAGTTCTGATCACTACGTATTGTGAAAGCAGTGAAATGGGTTCATAGATTGAACCCCACTAACCGTTCATTACACTTCTCGCAATAATATTGTCTTTGCAAGAAGAAGAAGAAGCGTAAGAAGAAGCGTAATAGACAATTTTCAGGACTCATCAGTAATGTAAATCCCTCTCCAACTAACAGTACAACATAGGTCCCCTACCTCATTAACAGACGTGGTGACTACTGACCATTTGTTAAGCACAACCAAATTACCACATGCAGACGTTCAGGCACATTCGTCTGAAAGTAATGCTCAGGAGTTATGTTCACGTACGAGTGGACGTAGTTAATAGTGTTGTTTGGTAATGCTATCAAAACTATTTTGAAGAGACAAGTGAATCCAACAATGTAAAAGTCGGCAAATTTGGTAGCCCCCTTAGTTTGGTTTCTGAGACAGTGAAGAAGACAGTAATGATTAAAGTTTGCCAACGCATAAGTTCGACTGTTTAGAGACAAGTTGATAAAAAACAAAACAACTTCGCCATCGGGTTACCTTCAATATGCCTAACGTT
>JTDE01021704.1:0-12122 GCA_014338405.1 Paragonimus skrjabini miyazakii | reverse complement strand
AATCTATGCACTGATTCGCAAGATAATTAGGTGAAAACGAAACTAACCCCGGTAACTGGCACGCTGGTGACGGGATGTCCATTTGCATGATGACAGTTTACATCATGTTAGTTAGCTAAAGTTAGGCTAAGTTTCCAGTCTACAGAGTATACGCGGTATGTGACATGCAAGGCCATGAATGAGCTGGATAATAACAGGTAGCCTAAGCTGATGTGGACGACGATCGGAGTAATTGAGTACCGTAACAACAGGGCGGAAAGTGAGAGCTGGTAACCAGACAGATCAATTTCCGTCTGGCTAATCTGATGAAGGCAAGCAACAGATGGCTGACAGACAGTCGCATCACAAGAAGATAGCCGTGAAAACTCGATTAATCCTAGTTCCAATCGACGAATCAGAAGGAGTAAAACGTAACCGATCAAGGACTTTCAGTTTGACAATGAGCAATAAATTATCACATGTCCACTCTTCTATAATTACCCAGTGTTCGCTCGGTTACGTCATGAATCATGAAATAACAATAGCATCGCTTTTTGTTATCAAAACTACTTATTTCTACAAAACTGACGATCGTGCATTCGAACTGTTAACCACTTTGAATCAAGTGACCTTACTGGTCTGTCGTAGACTAATTAATTTTGATCAGTCATCATAAGAATAACATCGAAACGCACTTTTAATTCCAGCTTACCGACTAGACACAAGTCAGGTGTTCAATTTTCTACAACCATAGTCAACATCCTACGGCTAATTGTTCATTGCTATGGAATCGCTCACTCAACTTAGGTAAAGATAGACCTGACATATTGGGTGGATGCAAGCAAACGTACACAATGCTTCATCGGATCGTCGCATCGACTCTACCGGCAATTCCAACAGGAGAACCGGATCCAAAAACGAACCACCTCTGCCGGACAAGGGAACAGCCAGCATAGAAATCTGAAGGATAACCAGAAAAGTGGAGCAAAAGTAGACGATGCAAGATGGGATAAAAGTGTAGCAACATCAGTGAAGTAGCACACAGGATGTCAAAAGAATTGATAGCAATTTAATTAGAAAACGTTTGTCTACTTGAACAACAGGTAGGGCATTATAGCGTATTCGAGGATAAACTAAAACGGAGAGTCTCAAGTACCGAGTCGAGTATAGGGAACCATGATTAAATCCCGTGGCTGACGGTAAAATGATGCATACTGAAACAGGATTGCGATGCATTCTGTCACACTCCTATATAAGTGGACGACTATAAGTGAGAATAAAAATATGGCATTGAATACGCTGTACGCAGAAAATTAGTTGGTCAAATGTACATCATTAATGTGGTAGACAAAGTTTGGTTTGGACGTAGCGTAAGGATGTGGCGATCGCAGCATGATAGCAGTTTAACTGGCTAAGCATAGATCTCTAACACTACGACCTGCACAGTAATGTCTTCCAACGGTGTTTGAATCCCAATCGAATAACCAGTCCTACAACCGGATGAACATGCTAGGCCCGTTAGTATCAACTAGCACACAAGTTGGACGGAAAATTTTCAATACGAACCTCGGAAGTTAGGGGACAGTGATTTCAAATAATGGTAGTAGCCATGGATAATAGTTGCTTCAAAACACCGCGGAATGCTTCGTTGTGTCACTCTGTCAATAGCCTCTGAAGCCAAGATGTGGCCAGATAGATAGCTTTTTCCTCTTAATCAAACAGATAATTAGAGTACGGTAAGTGTAAAAAACAGGATCTTCACGAAGTCAAAATGGAGAAATATACCTCGATGAATTCGTTACAGTAAATAAAGTAATGGGTCATACACGCAGCGGACTAAACATTATTCTCCTATAAATTCAAATGGCGTTCGCAGCCAGTAAACACAGACCGACATGAGAAAAAAAATGTGTGAATTGGAGTTGCAAAAGACGAGGCCTGTTTCATCCGCAGTAAGCAATTTAAACAAACCGTAAAGGGAGATGCAAAAAAAACAACGATTCTCACTCGCGTAAACGAGCGGAAATCATTGCTGAGTAGTTGAAAATGTTATTCGACGCGAAGAAAACCTTATTACGATGGAAAATCGTTGCAAAGGAAGTCAGAAATAGGAAAAGCAACATATACCAACCAAGAACGCCTTACGAAACACACGTATATACCCAACTTGGTTACTACTTTAACCATGCCGAAGTCTTTAAAGTTGGACCTCATGATTCGCAGTGCACAAACTGTGGCGTCTGGTTACAACAGTAACTAAGTGAGCCCATTCAAGATAACCCACCCTGACTAACATCACGTCGTCCAGATTGTAGGCATGCTGAAATCGAGCTTATGAACGATATTCCCTTGGCTTACATTTGGTGTTTGTCAGTGGTAACGACTTTTGTCTATCAAGTATACGAGGGTGGGTTCGAGTTTCAGTTAGCATGACTACTGCTGTCTAGATTTAGACAGGATCTGTTCCACATGTGAGTTCGCACATGTTGGGGATAAAAAATGCTGGAAACTTCCTTCTTCAACAATGCCTTCAACATGGGTAATGATCACGGTCACAGGCAAAAGAAAGGTTTCTTCGGTCGTGCGCAAATATTTTTCGCTCGCATTTTTTGAAGCACAGCGAGGAAACAGACTGGAAGCTCGGAACAAAGGTTTCAGATGCAATTAAAACACAGTACTGTGAGTCGACACCAGTCACTCCACGTCCAGTAAGTCTTGAATTGAATTCCGATACAATAGGTATATTGACAATATAACCGACCGGGCAGACTAAAACCGTTCGTACTGAAAGGTTGTCTACGTAGTTGCTTGCTCACAGCGCATGTGTTGGTATGTACACACAAGCCACTATATTGGACTGGGCTGCCAACCGTCATTGTGTGCACGTGACCAATGGAAGGCTGCGTGAGTCATTCAGGCAGTGACGATTTGACAAAGACAAGTGGACAAGGCGCACATGCTTTGAACAGCGTCCAACATGCTGAGGGAATTGAAGCCACCGGTAATGGTCGAACGGGTGAGTAGACAGACAACAGACACGCTTTATTCAGAGAAGGTACGCGCGTCGGACAGAAGAAATTTCGAAAATATCACCGTAGAAGGCGAGTCAAACCAGTTCTCAATGCGCGTATGTACGGCCAACTAACTTCTGACCAAATGGGCGTACAGCAACCATTACATTAGGTTCGAATCAGTCAAATAAAATGAGTTTCGATGCAGTTTCAAGCAGTAGCAGATGGTAACTGTAGCTCCGCTGCACACCAAGTTAACCAGAAGAGAACAACTCGGACCTCAGAGTAAAACCACGCAAAAGCAAGCGGAACTTAGAACAGTGAGTGTTTGGGGGTAACAATAAGGGAGAAAATATGTGAGGATGACCTTATATTGGTCTGGATTTGTGATATTGTGTATAAAAAACGGTTGTCACTTGGAAACCACGGCGAAAATGTTGTTAGTGAGATAAAAACAAAACAGAGGGAACGAAACAGAACATACAATGTTAACAACAAGAACATTTGTTACAGCGCGTGTATTGTAGGTTTTTTTGGTCACTTTTAGAAATGCTAAATTACTGATCGAAGGTCAGGTCAAAATGCACATCGATATTGCCACCAGTCAACATAGGTTTGCAGTTTCATCACGCAACGGGCCCAGTCAGAAACCGACAGCAGTTTTTGAAACCTCCTCGAAAAGGACCGGCAGAGGGAGAACCTGACATCACATTCTTCATAATCCTATGTCAAGTCGTGGACTGCTCATCCGGCGCACACACGGAAAACAACCTCAACCTGCTATTGCAAACGTTAGTGGCATGATGGCTAACCGGAGTCCGAGGCACGAAACTCGTATGAAACAAAGACAAGTATGCTCATCCTCAAGCCGACACTTCATAACTGGTTTCTTCCCTGTCTGAACTCATCAGGGATCGAACGGGCTATCTTTCATGTTACGGGTCAATGCTCTTATCCGCTCGTCCAGCAGTTTTATGAGCATCGTTTCTAACAAGGGAAATTTATATGTACTTTAGTTATAGCTTTTTTTACATCCGGTTATCCATAACTCAAATCGTCTTAATTTCACTTACAACTAAGTTACTGGTTTAAAACACCTTGAAATCGATCGGTTGGGCTAAGAGATTGCATAGCAAATAACAGTCACTTTCGAATATTAACGTATTCAACAGTGTCAAGCTTTAAACATGCATTTATAAATAAAGGAGCAAGCAAGTGGTCTCACAACCAAAGAGAAACACATGAATCAAAATGAAGCCATAGTAAAACAGTATCAGTTGCATCCTGTAGCTTTCCTGGGTCAAATCTCTGGATAGCACAAGAATGAAGTAGAACTACAAGAAAGGCATAAAACATATTGGTAACACTTTTACTCCAAGGGACACTGAACCCTACCCGGCAGTGTAATGGACATGCGGATAGAAAATCAATCACGTGGTGTCACGATAATTAAAAAAGACTAAAGGAAGGTCTTCAACTAATACGATTAACTAATAAGAGTACTCGGATAATACACCTGGACAAACTGAGCTTGAATATTGCCAAACTGCAAGCACAGGAAGAATAAAACTCGCGGCAGCCCGAAACATAATCTACGACTTCAATGCCTATTAGCTACTGAGCGATACCACAATTAAGTTATGATATGATTAAGGGAGTAGTACACAATGGCTTAGTCAATAAATTAGCCAGGAAGCAATGGTTTAGCCGGTGGAGCAGTAACACTAGTTCAAGCGTTCGCAACGAGGATTTGCGGCACATACCACAATAATACGAAACACAAGGTGACAAATGGACTGAAGATTGTCAAACTGACAAAACATGGGCAAGGATAGTTGCAGCAGCCCAGCTTGAACCCACAACCGTGTGGTTTGTGCTCAGACGTCCTTAGCACAGAGTTACAGTAGGGTAGAATGCTCCTCGGAATAACGAACTAACGAAAATGACAATATTGGATGGGTACAGGACGAACGGTTCTGCCATTGTTTTACTTCCATCAAAATACCAAACACGACAGATTTGAGTAATCGGTATGCCACTAAACACTTCGCAAACTCATTCTGCACTGTAGAGAAATAGAAATCCAAGCATATGTTTGAGAAGCGAATATTCCAGCTAGAAAGTGCCCACTGAAGAACCCGCTCTACCAGTTAATGTTATGTAATGCTATGCGTCCGATGGTCCGAAGATGAGATCACGTGTGGGATCTACGAATCCGATATTGTTGACATCTCAAAAACACGTGTACTAACAATGTTGTGAAGATCGGTAACAAAGAAGTTAAAAACACTTCACAAACAGATCGATACACATGCACATGTGGGAACACGCCTGCTACTCAAGGATGGCGGCAAACCTTCTTGTAACTGTTTACAGGTATGTAGATTAATGACGTATATATACACATCAGGCCAAAGGTAATGACTAAGAAAATGTGAGGTCAACAAATTCAGGAGAAAGTATACAACTCCAACCGTTCTCAGGTACTTCTGCTGCACGTCACGTGATTCAAACAAACACAGGTTGGAATATCATGAACTACACGAATCTACATACGTTAAACAAAAAGATGGCAACTTCATCACTCCCACACGCAGGATAAACAACTATTGGTGCCAAAAACCAGACACCCAGTGTAAATACACTTGATCTACTGTTCACAGATGGCAATAAAAACAATCGTTTCACGGCCATCATGTTCTACCTGTTTTCAGGTTTAAGTACTAAGCAAGAACGATATCGCAATTCCAGTGAGCAAAATGAGCTGGTCAAAAAATTGTTTGCCGTCACATGATTCAAGACGTTACGTGAGGGTTGGACACTGTCAAACAACACAAACCTAGAGCCAGATGGTCATAACCGCAGTTCAAATCCACAACAGACAAGCTTCGATACTACCAAGTGATCAGGAGTTCAGAAAAGTGAAACAGGTTATAACTCATAAACTGACGGGTAGGACGTGGATGAGGCAAACGGTAAACCGGGTTACACAGATGGCCAGGTGATCCCCGGGACAAATCAATCAAGACATCAACAACCACAAGATGCTGTACCGTTCCGCTCAGGCCACAAGTTATTTTTCGGTCGAGCACGCAAACTTACTGTGAGTGGCTTGGAAAAAGAATTACAATTCCACACTGACTTAAATATGCAAGAAATATCTGAACGAAACGAATCGCAGCAGAACAGAGAGATAGACAAGGTGTGAGGGCACGAACTATGAATGTAAAACGAAGGCACAGTTACCAAGGTTGATTGGATTTCACACACCTGGGTAACTGCATTGCACGAAAATGTGGTATCCTTTGACTAGAAAGCAAACAAAGCATGTGAAATGGAGTTGGGTGGCATCTAACAAACATAAGGACAGACCAACACAAATGGTTAATGAAATACAGAGACGGTTGCTCAGTGCTAACAAACAAGAGTAAAAATGCGATCGAATTTGCAAACTGCCAACTGCTGCATACAATGTACAACCTTAACGCCAATAACGCGTTGTTCACATTGGTCAGTCGGCTGTTTACATAACGTGATCAATCGTAATCCTTTAGATCGGTACTGCACACATGGCGTGTGTGTGTGGATGAAACATACATTCGAGAAAAGTTCGGAATACCTGATGCGGACAGATGGCCCCTAGAAGCGTAGTTTGATGGTCAATTGATTAGATTCGTGACCCGCATTCACAAAGGTATGCCTAACCAAAATTAGGTTAAACGGGTTGACAGATCTGAGCTGTTAAGCTTTACAATAGAGATGACAGGACGTCATGATTACAGGTCCTATTTGGCACAGCGGGGCAGCTGTCACAGAACAGTCATACACAGTTCACAGGTGGAGGGATACAAAACGAGCTCTATTCCTCTAACCGTGTATCTACACAAAGCAACAAAATGTGTCCATATTATGGGAACCCGATTCAGCCTTAGCTGTCAACCAGGTGTTAACTGTATGGGAACTGGCATCACAAGGTCCGAAGCTATAACTGATAGTGGGGTGTCACAATATCAGCCAGGCTGATTACTAATCTCGGTCACTTAGAGTAAACACGCTGCAAACATTCTAGACAGCACGACAGTACTCAGCCATCAGCATGTGACCTAGTGTAGCGAAAAGGCGTCGCATAGCAGAAAACCGTGAATGTCACTGTGGTCATCAAACGATAGTGTAGTTTGCGGCGCATCATACAAACAAATATTGCTACCAAGTTTCCACCATTTTTATGTTTTGGTTAAGCGTCGTGACGTGATCGGCTAACTTGGTGCAAAGTCAAAGCTGTGTTACATCATCGTAGAATTAGACATCGAAACTATTGGTGCGACCGTCCATAGACACTAAAAAGATGAGAAGGTCTTCCTAAACGTGGACGCTGCTAATCGTTTTGTTAACCAGTACTCGAGAGTGTGTTCATAACCAGATCAACACAGCCCGCATTTACATCCGATATCCGAAATACGAATGTAAAGTAATGTACTTTCGTCACTCCGGTTGCAAAAAACACCGCCTTGGGGAACAAAAAAACTGAATACGACTAGCCATGAACGGACATTCAGGTCTACAGATAAAGTACCTGACCACATGAAATAGTTAGCCCCATATAAGGTGAATCTTTAATTTGTACACATCCAGGATAGAGAATTAAAGGTAGTGGAAAACTGAGAATGTAATCATCGCGTTGAACGTTGCTGTCATCAGTGCAGAACTTCTCTGACAATGTGCTTCGCAAATTCATCCTCAGTGAGAAGCACATCGGTTTACACAGAAAAAATTGACTACATGGATAAGGCATGCAGGAAAGTAGTCTCCTGGACATTCACATATTCATAATCCGTTTTAACAACCATACTGTAAAAGTAACGCGGCTGTTTGGAAACATCGAAAACACGACAAGATGAATGTACAAAGACGGATTCAAATGAAAATTTGGAGCAAGGTCATGTTATGATTAAAAATGTGAACACATCACAAAAATACTAAACACACGAAAGATAATCAGATCATACACGTCATTAAAACACTTACATCAGTCGGTTTACGATCCTCCATCAACAGGGAACGATCGGTGATTAGAATAGCGCGAGCACACCAACTGAGAGAAAAAAACGCGGATGAAATGAATTACAAAGACGAATGTAGCGGTTACACAAAGTAATGCATTCCGATCTATTTCCATGTGTCCCTTTGTTTGTATGAGTAAGCAGCCCAAAAATGGCAATCGTAGTCAGAATTAGGGGTAGGACAGAATAGAGTTTGAAGGACTTTAAGATGTATTATCACACAATCGACCTCAGCTTCAGAAGCAACGTAAATCTAGAGCATTTGTACCGAAAGCTAGTGATATAATTTTGTACACCGTAAAAGGATGGCCAGATAAGTCAGAATACGTTTCGATAATCAGTAATCGAACAACACAACATTTATAATCCGGATGAAATAAACACATATTGTGAAAGTGTGCGCGCTAATGGAAAAAAAAGTCATACTTGACGAACATTAGTTTGAAATAAAAATGGGGACTAGAACTAGTGCAGTTGCGGTCTCCAACATTCTCTTGCCCAAACTTTCAAAACGGATGACGGATTGATATAAAGCCTAGGAAGTGTGTTAACTTTAGGTCAATAGGTGCAAACATCAGACGTCAGTCAAGGACAGAACAGGCTCGAAACGAGTAGGGGCCTACACGAATTGGCACCTACTAACTAATCGGAATTAATAGCCAAAGTACACGTTTGAATAGTGCATCATCGTAAGCAGCTTATGAGACTGTACAAGTTAACAAAACCATTGACTTTCAAGGATAACGCAGAGGAGTAGAAGCGTTGGACTTGAACAACTACTACAGAGATTTAGGATAAAATGGGAGTTACAACAGAATCATTTTGTAATCCAAAAACACTGCGACTTACCGTGAAATCTGTGGACGAATCCATTCAAACGGAATCACATCCGCCCCAATCACTACACAGCTCGTCCGAACGGAGTGACCGTTAGAGAGAAGAGCCACGAACCGGCGCGGTGTAGTTATCTCTGTGCTGTTCGTTGCACTAATGTGACCGGGCATCGAATCCCCCAGCTGTGCCTCAATGGGACAGATCGAGTCCAAAGAATGATTAAGACAAAACACAGCTCCAAACACAGCGGACATGCTGAGCCGAGATGGACAGAGACACACGGGAAAATGCAAAATATCAACCGTTAAACAGTCGTTCAAAAACTAAATAGTAATCGAAACACACACAAGAATGACAATTTGCTTTGTGTATCCTATAATAGTGGATATTCAGCCAGTAGACACAGTAGTTATGTGACATATTCAATGGCAGCACAATTGACAAATCATGTTTTCGATGCAGCGAGAAAAAACGTATTAAAAGATTTACTGGAACAGCCATTTTGCTAAATCTGAACCTGAAATGATCTGTCTTTACTAAGATAATGTATGTAGTGTGAAAAAAATCTAAACTCTGTGAGCATGAGCTCGCACAACCATATGCCTAAACAGGCAGTGAACCGAATAGGAGAGGAGCATGTTTGCAGGCGTTGATATAAGTAGGGGATATATGATAAGCGAGTACGATAGAAGAGCTCACTCGAAATACAGCTACTGAAGCATAGAAGTTCAAATAAGACCAGAAGAATAGAGTAAAGAAGTGAATTTAACTGGTAATAGCTGAGAATAAAGCCTCGCCTCTCAGTTTGACTCTTTCGACGATCACCTGGCCAAATGAACACAAGGGAGCCGTTTCCATTTCGGTAGTTTGACATAATGCATTTAACTCAGCTAGGAGAAGAGGATTACCAAACATTACAGCGTCTGAAGTATTTGCACCGGTCGCAGATTGAACAGTATAAGCAGCAGTTACAGTGTTTATGAATCCAACCCTTGAATTCCAATCTTTCGAACCAACCATCGTCAAACCGACAATTTACGAGCATTTCATAATGTAATGACGAAGAACTAAGTGGCTGGAGAAGGAAGACAACTACTTAGCTTCGCACAACATTCAGACCCGAAAAAATGTTTTGAACCGTTTACAAAGATATGCCGAGCAAAGTTGTATGAGTTAGTTTTACATCGCTCACAAACTTTCACAAGCATAAAGACGGTTTCATAAGTTTCTGTACATTCCAATATTCTAAGAGTCACATTTCATTTATTTCACTCTTTGCAATCGCACGAATCATGTCAGGTTATCAGTATAATCGTTTTTAGCTTCTAACAGTATAGGCGGCTACCACGCCTCAAGCTAACAGTGGTATCAGCAAAAATCCACAAAACAATAGAGCAATAAGTAAATGCGAGTCTACAAATAAATAACCACACACAAAAATAGAGATTCATCAGAAACAAGAAGAGACCAACATTGACTGAGATACATTGCTAAGTCGAAAGGCTGATATGTAGTACGTAGATGTGCTGAGTTAGAAAAGAATCAACTGCAAAAAGTCTGGGCTTCGGCTAGACTGGAACGAGCGGCAAAAATAGCACACAATCGCCCTATCGTCTAAACCACGAGGCTACATGCATCTTTCGAATGAAAAAGCCAGGTCTTCCAAACAGAGCAAAATTGAGTCCAAACAGACATTGTAAACTTTGTCCACAATCAACAATCGACTATCATCGCGGCGCCCAAAGTGACGAAGACGAGCAAATGCGTACTGTCGCAATCCCAATAGACACTTCGTCATCGATACTATAAGCTGATGAGATGACACTAGCCAGGTAGGTAAAGCAGTTAGACATCATCGGCCGAACCGCAAAGGTAAGACCGGTGCCGACCCAATAATGTAACAACACAACTGACGGATGAGCCACATCATTTAGGTGGTTCCGCATTTTCTCTGCATAGCTAAGCAAAGTAATGTCATCTGTGTATTTAATGTCAATCAGTTCACTATCTGGCAGAAGTTCCGCTCCACATGAGTTCAACATCCAGAATATACGCCATTACTCAATGGATGTGAGAAATTGGCATACGGCTGGGTAAGAGTGTTCAGACACTTAACGGATCACGCAAGTGAGTGCACTAAAGTGCTTCACGAAACTGTGCACATAAACGTGAGAACGCGATACACACCGCAGAAAATAACAAAAAATTGCAACACTGATGAGAATATAGATGAAATTATTAATTTGGTGGATGACGCCAGCGTTCACATACTCGCCGTAATTTTAATCTACACACTAAGCGTGCTGAGTAAATGAACCAATAAATAAAAACGGCAGTGAACTCATGTTGGGTCATTAAGCAACCAAAAATCCGGTAGAATAAACGGGAAAATGTGCTTTATGTCGGAATAGACTTCGGAAAGACTGCTGATCAACAGTACTAGCAATAACGTTGACCAAACGATAATAGTCGGAAGACGAATTGTTGAAGAAATTTCGTTGTTATACAAACTTCACGTGCACGACATCTTCATGTTTAGGTAACCTTATCAAACGATCGATGAGATGGCAAAACCGTTGAAAACCTGTCACGCTAATATGACAGGCACCTGTGAACTAGAAAAGAACGACTGATTACCGTTTCTAGGCATCCACACCAGTTACGAAGATGACAGATCAATAAGAAGGTCTGTGTATCGAAAGCCAACCTGAACTGGCCAGTACACTCATTTTACAAGCTATACAACAATGAAGAACAGGCTGGTATATAACAGAACATTGTTTATGCGTATCAGACACATTTGTTTATCAAGTTTCGATCAATGGTAATTACGTTGCCTGTCAATAGCTATTCGTTGGGATTTATCGATAGATACAGCCAGCAAAGTGTAGTAGTAGACGAAGTTTTCATGGCTAACAAAAAGAAAGCTTACATTGAACTACCATTTAAAGGTGCTACTTCTTCGCCTTGATATGCAAAACACTTCGTCGCATTGATTAAGTGAACCTACGATTCAGCCAACATTGTAGACCCCGGTTGAATTTGCAAACTATGGTTAACTTCAATAACCTATCGGCGCCAACTCACTGTACTTACTAAACTGTGTGTAACTGTGGTGAAAGTTACGTCAACAGAACTGGCAAGTGCTCGAGATTTGGGATGAAGAAACATTTGCTAAAATCGGTTCAAAGTGTAACTAATGAGTCTTGTTTCAAGTAAACATTAGTGCTTTTTCGTC
>JTDE01021703.1:32451-44036 GCA_014338405.1 Paragonimus skrjabini miyazakii | reverse complement strand
GGTCAGTTTATTCGTCTGTCAAGTGTTGTTAATGACGTGGAAGAAGTATCACTTCAAAACCTATCAGTTTGCCACCTTGATTGCAATGTGGACTGTGCCATTCGTGTACAGTCTCTTCGCAAGGTTTCCAAGGTTTATCGTTATTTGGTTCCTCTTTTCGCTCATCACTGGATCGATGGTTTACATGGCATCCAAAAAACGCATTAGCACAACTACACCAAGGTAATCTTAAATTTTACTCACTACCTTTCTGCCTTTTCTGATGGTCTTGTCTATTTTCCCTATTTTCACAGGCCGAAAATTCCGTAAAACTATACATTAACCATTCGTTATGTCACAACGTGCTCTGCCCATTACTAAATTATCATTTCGCTGCAGGTTTCATCATTGTTTGAACTCATCAAATTTGAATGAGATTTGAATCAGTTCTGTTATCTTCGCTTGTAACAAAGCTATCAGTTTAACTCGTGTGTGATTTACTGTTTAGTGGCTCATTACTCTAATTTTATCTGCGCGGATCTCGTTCGGATTAGTTTAACCTGGTGAACCCAAAAGGAATTGAAACCGGTCACAGTGAAATGTTGGTTTGGTCGTAAGCGTCATGATCCGTTACACAGTATTCATACTAAGATCTGCAGATGACACGCTAACTGTATCCGTGCATCCGCGTGTAACATAGTCCTATCTTTTCATTATCTTGAAGTCGTACACACAGATCATATAACCCCACGACGGACTGTGCATGCAGTAGAAATTATTCATATCCGCTGTCAACCTTAATCGGAGACATCTCGTTCATTGTTATTTACCTTTTTAAGGTTGGGCTATTGTCGTACTCGACTGTGAGGATTGTAATGCTTCAAGCCTTACCACCTCTTCAGACTGAAAATGGAAATTGGAGATAGTCGTAACGGCTATCTCTTTGCGAACATTTCTTAATTCCGTTGGATGGGCACGGGATGGCGTCCACGCCGGCGAGTCTGTGGATGTATGAATGGCAACCTATTGACTGAACGGATAGGATGCAAAAGCCATACAAAAAATGGCTTTGAAAGCCGAACGTAATAACTGTCCTTCTTATGTTCGATGTTTATGCTCAGTCAGATCACTTGAGATTGTCTCAAAAGATCACTAAAAGAAATTGATCACTCACGGATGGAAGACGTCTTCAGTTCTGCTCGTAAACGACCGTGATCCAGTGCGCACACATTCACAGCGTTGACAACCAAAATCCCTGCAGCTTTCTGGATCCATGTTTTCAATTGTCACCTACCACTAATAGTATTCTCTTCCCGGCTGCTAACCATCATTAAAACTGTGAGTATTGAAATTGTGAAACCTAGCCTTTGTACTGTGTTCGGCGTATCGTATTCACACCGAGTACATGTATGCATGTGTCACTGTCATTTCTTAGTTGTGGCTAACTACGACCATCTGGAGACAAGTTGGATAGTAATCTTGGGCTAGCATGATTAACAATGTCCAAACGGTATACATTCTTCAGTGGTATGCGGTTTACTGCATTAAATCCTTGTTTAAAAGGCAAGAAGGTGGAAGAGTAATGTAGAGCAGGCAGTAAATTTCACTTGCTGTTGCCTTCAGATGGCTTGATATTTTTTGTTGTGAAACATCTCCTTCGATTCGGTGACTTGGGCACCGAGTTCTATCTCCCTTTGTGGACGACGGTTGCTGACGTACATGTTTAAGCCGACCTACCGGCCTTTTGATCAATCTGTTTACGGCTACATCTGCTACTCCCAGCCTGAAAACGCCGTGCGAACACGAAGTGATCAATGGAGCCAGCCATTGGTTGATCATTATCCATTTATCTTCATCAAGGCGGCCAAGAGCCTGATCAGAAGGTACTGTGGCTCGGACCGCTGCTCACTTCGACCGTGACGTGGAATGGCCTAGAAGAAAACGTCACTGAAGAGGTTGAAAATTACTAGAAGACTAAGCGGAAGAACTAGAAATGGCATGAATGCAGGTACGCCATTAACTGCGACACATCACCATCTCAGACAACGTTTCTAACCAGCGATTTAAGTGATACCGAGGATCCAGCTGAGTAATCTACTGCCTACCTACCCAGGAAACGTCAGTGTCACTTATTCACTCCAGCTGTAGCTTTTGACACCTCACTTATAATTCGTTTTTCTCCTTGTAACAAAAATTCCCCCATAAGGACTTAATCTCACCCTATAAAGGAACGATATCACCGCCGTTCGGCCTGTATCACAAAGATTACCGTTGCGCACTCCGTTCGAACTACCTCAAGTCGTCGAGTGCCAATTAGGACGAAGTTTATTATCGTGGGGTGCTGTATTAGAGGTGAAGACCATAAAACGTTGACTGTCTTTTCCAGCCCTTGCAGCCGTATTCCTTCCAGCCTGTCAACCTGAAGTTGGCTACGAACCTGGAGACCAACATTATGCTAGTGGGTTACGTATCAGTGTCATGGAGTCTTATGTTATGTGAATTGTTTCAAGAACACAACCGGTTTTTATTAGCTTTTACAACTGTACGCTATTCAAGTGACTATGTTTGCTGCCCACTATCCCGTGTTATTTCCAACCGACCACGCCCTTAGCTAAACTGTACCGCGTCCATCATCGAAGTAACTTCCCATAATCCTTCCCACTAAACTACCCTTTCTCCAAGCTTCAAGTCTATCACCGTTAGGTGATCCATACCTAAGTGGGGGACACTCTGGGCTGAAGTCTGCGTTCGTGTCATTCTCACCAAACTACGGTAAACCGAAACCGCTAAAGAAAAGTTACTGAAGGAAACGTAGATTTCATAGGGATGTTGTGGGCCCTTTCGATTTCCGATACATTTCCGCAGAGTTGACAGTTTAGTATGAATATCCAGGGTTTGTTTTCTTCTCAGGGGTTGTGTCAGATATTTATGTTGACAGTCGCATCAGTTACGTTACACCTGGAGAACGTTATTTCGTGTGGCTTTTAAAAACAACTCGATTATTGTTTCCCCGTTCGTCCGCTGCTGTAAGCAAGCGATTTATGTATCTTTAGTTTGACACATCACTCGGACAACTGGGATGTATTTACTCGTCCCCTTGTCCAGTTGATGTAAACTGGTGTCATCTTCCCGTCATGTCTTGTCCATTCAATATCGAGCATTTGTATGCACTAAACCGGGAATAATGGTCCTGGTGGAGACTCAGTTGTGAAAAATGTGGAATTCCGTTGAATTCGAACAGGGACAGTCTGTCCCGTGAATCATTTGGCGAATTCCATAGAATACAGCAGAATGGATAGATGGCCGAGTTAAAATGCAGGGGTTCCAAACTCCTGGTGTAGATTCATACCTGAGCTGGCAGACCACACGCCGCGTGGAAGAATGCAGTTGCAATCGTTTGGTCCATTCCAGCCGAAGATAAAGCTTTGTACGTTTGGGTCTTCTCTACATTAACGAATCTGTCACATTTACTATCAGCAATATAACAGTTCTAACCAGATCAGTGTTAAGGATGTTGTTTGTTCTTTAGGCTTGATCCCCGATTACTCTGAATGCTCCCATTTGGTTGCCACCTCAAAAAAAGTTCGATAGAACAGTGTTTGCTATCAGTATCGACATATCTCCGGTAATTATTGTGCATCTGGAAACACTCCACACCTTCTGTGCTCATCAGGAAGCACTTTTAATACGGTCAGCTAAAAGTATTTGAATATTTCAAGTTAACTATTCAGCTTTCCCACCACAATTTATCCACTGTCGCGTGACATGCAGTAACGCTAACGAGCTAAATTCTTTCGAGCTGCCCAAACCTGGCTGATACGGCAACCGGGTTCAAACCCGCAACTATGCGTTTAGTAGATAAGCGTCGTTATCGCTGAGCTTCCGTAAACTCTGAACAGTGTCACGTAGGAGATGCGATCTTAAAAACAAACTTCACACTAATTATGCAGTGGCCATAATGTTGTGGTAGTTAAGCATCAGTGAGAACCACTGCTGTATTGCTGTCGATTATGATTATGAAGTCCGTCACAACGAGACTTGACCTTGACACGGTGTGACGGCTTGCGCATCTCGATGACCTATTGGGCTAAACTGGACGGTGTGGCCACCACACCGATAGAGTCACTCGTGCCAGGCAGGTCAATAGGTAGAGGTTTGACAAACCAGTCTCCTGGTCCTCCAGGTTGGGGGTTGGAAGAAGGCCGGCATCTTTTTCTGAAAAATGTATCAGGTCTGGTACACTGCCACCCATCCGCTGCCTTGCGGTATGGGCTTTTAAGCCAAAGGCTTTGGTTGAGAACCCTAATCGTTCTCCCGTCTAGGTCTGGGCGCCCTGGCAGTATCTCAGCCCACACACAACCAGGAATACTCACAACACCAGTAATTCCATACTGCATCGACCGTCTTGCAGTATAAACCGGGTCACCCTATCTGCTGCATACAGTAGGGTGGATAGGCGAAAACAGGCTACTGCTGACCCCTCCCTCACTGTCCTATCAAATTTAGTTATCAAGCCCTTCCCGAACTCCATTTCTGATCATTGCTCTACAGGTCCCACAACAGATGTAGCTAACCGTAAAACACTGAGCCGGTGAGTCCCACCTCTCATCACTCAGCATTAGGCCTCCATCGTCCCTTGTTTAGACCTAAAATGCGAATTAATATAGGTGCCTTCAACGTTCGCACTCTAAAATAAATAGGTCAACAAGCCGCTCCTGCACGAACGTTAGACTCATTACATGTTGATGTCTGCTGCATCTCGGAAACTAGAATCCAGGACAGTAGTCAGCGTATGGTGACTCCACAGCCGCTGTTACAGGTCAGGCTGGAGTAGGTATAGTCCTTAGCTCGACGGCCGCGGCCCCATTGATTGATTGGATTCCTGTTAACAGTAAACTTTGTGCTGTCCGCTTGGCAAGTCCCGTTAAGACCAACTCTAGACGCAAGACTTCCAGGAATTTATTCATTGTGTCTGCTTACGCTCCTACTGACTAGTGACGTCGGCGTCAAAGACGCGTTGTACTCGGATCTTGCCACTCTCCTTCGGTCGACGCATGGCTCTGGTATAGTCGTTCTGGCCGGAGATATGAATGCTCAGGTCGGTCGCCTTGGTGAGGCCGAATCTCGTTTAGGTAGCAGGTTCGGGATAGCGTCACATCGGTCAGATAATGGTGGGCGATTGTTGCAGTTGTGCGCTGAGTATAAGCTATGTTTAGCCAGCACTAGTTTTAGGTATCGTGCACGTCACTGCTATAATTGGCGCCCGCTTACTCCGAATCAGGCATGGTCTCAGATAGACCACATAGCTGTTGATTACAGGTGGCGTGGTTGTATTCAAGACTGTCGTTCTTACTGGAGCACGTACCTGGACTCAGATCATGCATTGGTATGTTGTCGTTTTGTTCTTACTTTTGCTGGCCAACGACCCCACCAACAGTAACGACTGGTTGTTCAGAAATTGGCTTTACCATCAGTAAAGCATAAGTACCAAACTAGCCTAGAAAGCTGCCTTAGTTGTACTCACTCCGAAGATCCTAATAGCTGCTGGACACAAATCGCACAGACTGTTCAGAAAGCAGGTATTATAGCATGTGGCACAGGGATACATAAGTTTAACAAACATTGGATTTCAGAGAAATCTCTGGAGTTGTTGGAAGCCCGGCGGAAGGTTCCTCCCGGTAGTTCATATAATAAGTCAAGGAGAGATATCCGTAGGAAGCTGAAACGTAGTCTAAAGGCTGATCGTGAGGCATGGTTGGTGGAAAACGTTAAGGAAATGGAAACCGCCTTTGCTTCAGGGAACACCGGCAAACTATCCAAGCTGATCCGTGCAACTGGTCCCAGGCGACCGTCTGTCAGTGAAGCCATCAGCGAGACAGATGGCACACTAATCTAAAATAAGTCCAGAAGGTTATAACGTTAGACGGAACACTTCGAGGGTCAATTTAGCTAGCCTCCTGCTTCAACCGTGCTGCCTCCACAAAATTCTGATGTAACGACTTGGTCGGTAGATTTAGAACCACCCACTGATACTGAGGTTCGCAACTGCATGTCGGCTCTCAAACGTAATAAGACTGATGGTCCAGATGACCTAGTGCCAGTACTTTTTACGGAAGATGGAGAGGTGTTAGTTGAGGCCTTGACTCGGCTGTTTCAACTTGTGTAGATGACGGAGACCACCCCGCCGTGCTGGGATCACGCGATGATAGTTCCTATATTTTCTATATATCAGGAGCTATTGTGAAAACCATAGTGGAATTAGTTTGACCCGTCATTTCTAGGGTTCTGGCATCCATTATGCTCCATCGACTCACTGCAGTTCGGAAGTTAAACATTAGAGAAGGACAGGCAGGTTTTCGTCCTGGTCGGGGATGTATAGATCATATTTTTACCTTTTGTCAAATTTTGGAGCAGCGTCATGTATACCACCAATCAATCACCACCATCAATCAATGCGGCCAACAATTGCCGCATTGATAGATTGGATTCCTGTTAACAATAGACTTTGTGCCGTCCGCTTGGTAGGTTCAACTAAGACCAGCTTTAGACGCAGAATCTTCAGAAATTTTTTCATTATGTCCGCTTATGCTCCATCTGACTGTAGTGACGTCAATGTCATCATCATGATGATAACAGCCATGAGCCTGACCAAAAGGCACTGTGGCTCTGGCCGCCGCTGGCCTCAACAATGACGTGGAATATCTTGGAAGAAAACGTTACTAAGAACGTTCAACATTATTAAAAGTAGACTAACCGGAAGAACTAGAAATGGTATGGATACAGGTCCGCCATTGACTGCGACACATTGTCATCTCTCTTGACGTCGATGTCAAGGACGCGTTGTATTCGGATCTGGCCGCTCTCCTCCGGTCGACACATAGTTCTGGTATATTCGTTCTGGCCGGAGATATGAACGCCCAGGTTTGGGGCCTCAGTGAGACCGAGTCTCGTTTATGTGGAAAGTTTGAGAAAGCACCACTGCTCGAATAATTGTGGGCGACTGTTACAGCTGTGCGTTAAGCGTAAGCTATTTTTAGCTAGCACTCGTTTTAGGCATCGTGCGCGTCACTGTTATACTAGGCGTCCATCTTTTCTGAATCAGGCCTGATCTCAGATAGACCACATAGCTGTTAGTTATAAGTGGCGTAGCTCCATTCAGGATTGTCATTCTTACTGTAGCACATACTTGGATTCAGACTACGCGTTGGTACGCTGTCGTTTTGTTCTTACTATCGCTGGGCAAGGACCCCATCGATTACAAAGGCTAACTGTTGATAAACTGGCTATGCCGTCGGTAAACCGTAAGTACCAAACCAACTTAAAGAGCAAGCTTAGCAGTTGTCACTCTGAAGATCCTAATAGCTGCTGCACCGAAATCTTACGGGCCATTCGTAAAGCAGGTATCGTAGTATGCGGCACGGTGATTCGTGGATCAAACAAACATTGGATGTCGGAGAAACCCCTGGAGTTGTAAAAGCTAGACTGAATATTTCTCCTGACAGTTCATATGACAAGTCTAGGAGAGATATCCATAGGAAACTGACACGTAGTCTTAACAGACATTGGTGCTTCCAATGTCCGCACTCTCCGACAGGTTGGCCAGTACGCTGGTATGGTAAGTATTCTCTCAAGTTTGGGGTTCGAGATGTGTTGTGTGCCGGAGACAGGAATTTATGATTCCAACACTACTGTTCACTTGAGCTCACCGGTAGGTAACCGTTGGTCAAAAAGCTCTTTTCCCATGGTCTCGAGTGATGTCACACCGGATCTTGTGTTCAGGTCGCAGGAGAAAGCGCACTGAGTTCCACTTCCGATACTCGGATAAATGGGTGGGCTGGCTCAATGCCACTGGACGCGTCCCCAGGCTGCCGGTTGAGGAATAACCTTTTACGTGGGGACCAAATGTGAGATAAGCAGGTTCTCTCCGTGAATTGCCAGTCTCGGTATTATTGCCGCAGCATTCACGATTGGCAGCCAGATCTACAAAATGCCACAAGAGCTCATTAGCGGTACTACGACATAGAGGGTGTTACTCCGCCACGAAAATATATCAGATGTCCCAACGGAAGCACATGGGCCTCATCCGAAAGGTGTATGAACTGAACCACTACTGGTCACCGACCACCAATGGACTGCAAACCTCGTGCTTCGCGTCGCTACTTTGTGAGTCAGGTTTGTTTTGAACCAAAGGCTCCGAGTGGAGTCCCTTAGGCCAAACGCTTTTTAAGCCTAAACAACCGATACGTTTTCTATCTCCACGACAAGTTGTGGCATGTTTGTCACTTCATACGGTTATTACGTGTTAGATATCATCCCGATGAACAATTGCCTGTGCTCCATGAGATTAAGTACATTGGCTAAAATCTGCCAACGCAAATCAGAGAAGCTTTGTATGTTCACTATACTGGCATACACATCAACGAACAGCTGTCCGGACGCTACCAAAGATGCGTTCTACGACGTTCTCGTTGACATTTTGAAGTAGGCTAAACACTCTGACATCATAATACCAGCCGGCGAATTTGACGTCCAATTTGGTGGCCTTCCTCCACATGAGAGGCGGTTATGTGATGTGTTCGATGTCCGGGCACAACGCATGGTCAGTGGTGGAAAACTGTTGCAGCTGTGCGCGCCTCGCGATCTCGAACACCTCATCCCAACAAAGGAAGAGGCACTGTTACATGGACACCCACCTGTCCATCTCACCTATGGGCAACTCGGTCATATAGCAGATACAGTTAGCGTCACTGTGTTAAAGACCGGCGTTCAGTTAGATTAACCACTTGCACTCCGAACATGTTGTTGCGCGGGTCCGTTTTGTCTTATCATTCGCCCAGGGGTCAGACACTGTAACGCTATGAAGAGGCATGTTGCAAAGGTACTAACCAGTTGGATTTCTGTCACGTCGGTAAACCTTGCCGACAAAAGATACTCGGTTAAACTTTGTTCCGACAAGGAGTTGGACGCAAACTAACTAAAAGCTTGTTGAAATACCGTGAGCATCACATGGTCGAACAACCAAAAGAAATGGAGCGAGCTTCTTCATTTGGGAATAGCAGAAAGCTGTCGTTCTCAGCCTGCATCGTAAACAACATCTAAAAGACGTCCGGCTGTCGACGGAAGAGAAAATGATGCCTAAGCGCATTTTGTTTTGTTCTGTGGCTTGGGAACATGGCTTATTCGAGACGAATATACAATTGCTGCGTGTGAGACGAATATACAATTGCTGCGTGTGTTCACCAGTCTCTAGCAATTAGGCCATGTCAAGCGGAAAGATAACGTGAGCAACGTAGCCGTTTGCCACCGCGTATTCCGAGATGCCCAAGATGAGCGATCAACTGGCCAACCAACCAGACTGAACAGCTTCCGACGGTTGGGCCACGTACCCCACGTGTCACCTGAACGTTCACTACACCGGTCATTAGGTAGCGAAACCAGGAACAGTTGGGTAAGACCCCGTGATCGTCAGGCAACAACTTGGTCATTAAGTATGAAGAGCCTGACCATTCCGTTGAGTACAGTGAGCAGGTGTCGCCTTCTCGGTTAGAATCGTCGTGACGACTTAAATGGCTGAATAGATACTGTCGCAGATGGCAATTTGCCGCAGTCAAAGGTGTACCTACATCTATGCCATTTCTGACTCTGCTTAATATTGTTTTTGTCCATTTTCGTCCTTCTGAGTAGTTTCCTTCTTCTAGGTCATTTCACGTCAGTGTCGTGATGAGCAGCAGTCTGAGTCACAGTGTCCTTTGGTCAAGCTAATGGCCATCTTGAATAAATGAATTAATGAATATCACAACAGTGATGAAACTGAGAGTACAGACAGGATGATTAAGCCTATGGGACAGATACCATTGCAAAACGACTGTAATTTAAAAAAAGGTTTATCGGTAAAAACTGAAACAGTAAAGATTTTGCGACTGAAGCAATATACACCCTTATTCAACACAACATTGAGAAAATAACATTTCACTGTTGCTCGCATCATATAATTTTCTCGCTTCGAAAGTGGAGGGTACAGATTCCTGTATATGCCCCGTCATGTGAGTATTTACGGAAACATTAGGTTACGACCGTATTTATCATCAAATATTCCTTAGGCGTGTGGCTTCAGATTAAGTGTCGTACAAGTCAGCGTCAACCAGAGAACACGGAAGCCCATTCCTATTGCTTTGCGAGAGAGAGGCGGTACACTGCAGATGTCTTCTGTGCAGTTTGCTTCCTCAGAGTAAATGGACGTTCGCGCCTCGTGTCGTCACTTCTGATTATCGGCTCCGTGAAAAGCTTTTTATCAATCTCCCCATACGCAACTTTAGCTTCGGTAAAACATACACAAAGCTTGTGCTTAACGTCGGCAACCGTGGAGGCCAAAACCAACTAGGATGGAGGTTTCTCTCAGCTATTCACTCAACGTGGGAATAAGGTGACACGAAATAGTCCTAGATCAATTCCTCACAATCTTTAATTCGTGTCCCGAGTGATGGATTTTCGATGCGATTATTCAGCCGCTTTCCTGCTTTGGACAATCCACGCAAGATCTTGAAGACTTTTATTAGAACTCTCATTTTCCGCCCTGTACCTAAAGAGAGGAAATTAAGGTATTTAAGTCTGTTGGCGTACCCCATTTCCCACAGGTATACAGAGAACTTTGCAGACTTACGTTGCACTTCCTTTACGACCTTAACATCCTTAACCAAGTAAAGACAACAAACCTGCACGCAATATCCAGAATGCAGCCTCACATGAGCCCTATACAGAAGCACAAGGACGGTGGTTTTCCTTGAGGCTACTGTCTCCTTCAGCTGATAAAAAGCCCGAATTTCTATAGGGGCTGCAAACAAACACTGAATGGACATTTCAAAGGCCCTGACAACTTGTACTTCCAGGTCGCTCATTTTAGTAGTTCTCTGAAAAAGAACGCGTTGCCTTGAGCCCATCGTTGGCTAAAGCTACATGGTCGTAGTCTGTGAGCGAAGTAAAATGCACAAAGCATCATAAGTGTACACCTGTATTGATTGGGACGGTTAAAATAAATTACTGCTTATCGTCTCTAAAACAAGTTTCAAGAGACCGTTCACTAACGCGGGATGTACGCAGGATGATTGAAAACGCTCCTGTTGGTTTTGAAAAAGTGCATCGTTACAAGACATAATTATATATGGATATAGCGAGACACAATGTAGAAGTTGGCCGATATAAAGGACTCATTAGACCGTTGCAGTCGATATGTCATTTTAAATCTGTAGCAGTATAAGCGATCGTGTGTGCTTTGTCCAACTTGCTGCGCTCACAGACTACGACCATGTAACTATAGCCAACGCCCCAAAGCTCTAGGTCTCGACCTCCGTAAAATCTATAGATCCCAACATTTAGTAGGGGATTAACAATCAACTATCCGTTCTTCGATGACTTAGACAACATGTGTGAATTAAACACAGCATTCGATGAATCTTACGCGGAATTAAAAAGGAGTTCAGCCCCCCCCCCAAAATTCGTCTTCTATCTTAAGAAACCCAAAACCAACACCATGCAGAAAAATTCGCACTAACCGCCAAGGTCAGCTCAAACGATCAATGGTTCAATGAGTTCAATGGGTTCAATGGGTT
>JTDE01021703.1:0-32351 GCA_014338405.1 Paragonimus skrjabini miyazakii | reverse complement strand
GTCGACAGATGGACATGGTCGTCAGTCTGAACCTGGCGTGGTAAATGAACACCGTCATTGTTCGTGTATATGCTCTTGCATTTCCTCTCATTAATAACGTTAGGCTGTTATATAAACGTCAACGTTGCAGTATGTACCAGATTAAATTCAATGAATGTCAGCAGACACTAAATCGTGCAGTCTACTATTTTGTAACAATTAATCTTATGAGAGTTTTTATTCGGAAAGACTCCGCTGAATGGCTGAGGGCCAGACGATCGAAGCAATTTTTATAGTTTCATGAACTAAAAATGTATTGTAGCTAGAAGTATAAAATTATTCTCAGTAGATGCTTTGCATCCCAAGCCACTGTTTGTAAGTTGAATCTTGAGTGAGATAATTTGATGAGTATGAAACTACTACTATCTAGGCAGAACACTGCCTGAGTTTCTAGCACGGTACCGTTCTTCCATCTTCAGAAGTACAACTGAATCGTGTTTCGTTTACTGGCCCCTTGTTTATTTCTCTAATAACGATCCATAACTCATCCATGCAGAGTTATTTGTTCGTTTGCGATTTTTCAACAAACCCTGTGAGTTGTACAACTCGACACTGGTCTGAATGAATCTGAAAGTACCATCCAGCTTTGATGGAGACGTGCGACAAAAATCATTCACTGACCTAAACGTCGCTCATCTGGTTGACAGAAACCATTGAATTAACACAAATTGATGTTCTCCATAGGGTTTCACCGAATCCGTCAAATTTCGTTCGTCATTAAATTTTGATCACTGCCACTGCGATTCGATCACTTAACCCGGCCTCGTGCGAACAAGGAAAACGCGTTTACTTGCTCTATCCATGTCGATCATTGATTATCTCACTCGATCAGTATGGAGTCGCTTAACGTTTCACGGGGCTTCACTAATATGAAGAACGTGAGATACCGGCGTGAATTATAGCCAGTGCAAGTAGTACTTACAATAATTTTGAACTAGCGGTTTATGGAGTGACGATCTGATGAACTTTCATTGATTGGATCTTCACTGCACTCTTCGCTATATGATTTGTGTAAATTTAAGAGCCTGATGATCTCCAGCCAGTATGTTACCCAGTGTGTCGCAGGGCAGCAAGCATCTACTGGTGTGAAACATGTTTATTTGCACGCGAGTTCCAGTTCACAATTAGCATTCGCTCCACCTTACGACATTTAACTTTTCTTGTTCTTCCGCAGGCGTGTCTACCGGTGGTTTCTATTTATGCATAATGCATCCTATGCACTTGGGGTCGGCGGTTACGTCCTTATGATGCTCACCATTTTTCAGTTGAATCATGTTATCCTGCTGCCAACCAACTGGGCCCTGGACATAGCGCTTCTTACACTGTTCTATGGCATCTATTACGGTGTGATTTCTCGTGATTTCGCAGAGGTTTGTACGGACAAAATGGCTGCTCAGATAGGAGTGAGTTGCATGAATGAATGACATAGATAGTTACAATATTTTGAATTCTTCTCTTTTTAGCTGATTACAGTTACCTTGTGCTTTCGTTTGTGTATGTTACTGCGTACGGTGCTCTTAGAGCATAACTACAAACTTGAGGCATGCTTGAATAGAGACATTTCTGCATGGGATTCAAAGGAAGTATTGTGATTGGTCTATCATCCATTTGTAAAAAAGAGAGCTTGATATCTTCGGTCAAAAACCCCAACTCCTTGATATCCAGCTCTACACAAATTCTGTCAAGTCTAAGGCATGTTATCCCATCAAGTTTTACTGTTACTGCAGACAGTACATCGATCGCGGCTTCTTGATTTCACACATATTTTCTGGACATACGCAATTACAGTTGTGTGCGTTCAGTTCTTCTGGTGTGTGTCACATCTTGTTTTGCCCTAGCTTTTCGCTAGCACACGATAAAGTCTCCAAGATCATTTCCGCTAACCTCAAGTCAATCACACGCTTGCTTAACACTATTACTGTCACTATTATGTTAATCGATACTCAAGACGGGTGATCAGGTTTTGCCTTAGTTTGGTAGCTTTCTTTAACCTATATTTAGCGCTATATTTTTTTTTTTACAATCTTGTTTAAGTATTGGGATGTCACTTCTCAGATTGTATGGCAAAACCAATCAGACTGTACTAGTAAACTAGGTGTATGCTGCCGTTGGTAATCATAGGGGTAGCTGGTGAGTTTGTTACTCTCAGCCTGTCCGAAATGTCATGGAATTAGTCGTGGTAATTTTTCCTGAAACCGTCAACCCCGACGGTGGGTATGTGTGTCTTTGTCATTGAATCATAATCATAATGTTGTTTGCAACAAGTGGACCTTGTGAGCAGTAGTACTCTGGAATTGTGAAACATGGTCATTCAGATTGGAACATTCAAACTATATCTGTCTATTCTACGATTGATGTTTGTGTTCTGTCACACGTAACCGATGGCACTGGTAGCTACATACCAATGAGGTTAAGATACGTAATATCGAAACCAACTACTTTTATGTCACACCGATTCCGAAATCGACTCGCATAGCATCGCACGTCATATGCTGACTTGTTGTTGAGAGAAGAAGTCAGTTAAGACTGGTTTAGTAATTGTAGATCTGATTTGATCCCCCCATCTCCCCCACAAAAACAACCCTTTTGACTGAACTCACAGTTAGAGGCCTTAGGATGTAGGACAGCCAACTAGATTTTGTGGTGTCAGTCTGGTCGTTGTTCAACTGGATTGTTTGTAAAGTCGGAACGACTAAAGAAGCGAAACGGTGAACGTTGCAGCCAAACCGTCTTTCAGATACTGTGATTTACAACGTGGTCGTTTGTTTCTCACATTGTTTAGGTTTGGGCAAATTCTTACCTACCTAAATTCCACCCTTCCCTCTTCCCTCATATCTAAACTACATCTTTTCTTAACGACCGTCCTACAGTTACGCATCAATATCAACTCGTGATGCACTGTCGTTGATGGTGATGTTGACACGTGAATTACTTCGTTGTTCGTGTTCTAGTTTAGATCGTCATCAGCATTGTGTGATTGGCCACCCGTTACAGAGGGTAAACCCTCTTCCATCGCGTATTGGAGTATTCACACAGTGGCTTATCATCCTGTCCTGTCATTCACCACGCGTGCGTTTCTCCCTATTTGACTTGATGGTTTGTAACAGGTTAGCGTACGGTCATTTATTCTCCTTTTTACTTTTCTAATTCCTTGTTTTCTATTCTTTAACGCATAGTATTGTGTGCCTCAAGGTATGCCAGTTCGACGATTCGATCCTACAACGTGTTCTATATGCACTAATCAACTGAAGACGGACGCATGCGAGCCGATCCACCGGTTGAACTGCGCTCACGCGTATCCTTTTCGTAGCGATACGTTCTATCGCATTTGTTGCTTTGAAATCGTATCCACTACATTCCGATCGCGGTGATCTTGTAGTTTTTGTACAATACTCATCCGTTTTTTTTGTTATTGTTGGCGATTTGTCATATATTTGCCCATAGCTAAGATCAACCGAGTGGACAATCGTTTTGGTCACAGGCACACATGTTGAGTGGAGAGCTGAATTGATAGGTTGTCCATATGTTTTGATCAGGTAAACAGAGACACTGATTAGCGCATGTCTTATAATGTTCACGAACCACAGCTGGTTGATGGGACGCTGAATGCGTCGGTGCAGTCCGGCTTGTAGTTTGCCTCGTGTAAGTGCTTAGCGCTTGACAAGGATGAATTTATGTCTTTTGAAGCAGTTGATAGCGTTCGTCATGGTTCTTGCCTACTTTGAAAAGCGTCTACTAGTCCGAGTGCTGAGAGGGTGACTAGCCTTTCCTAGGTATTATCAACCACAACCACGTGAAAGACTGTGACGTTTTTGGAATCAATGGTTCTTCTTGCTTGATGACACCGTTAGTTGCATTGTTCGCTGAACTATATCTTGTGTCTGCGATGGTCATCGCGAAATCTGCTGTGTTTTGCTATCCCCATTTTCTAGCTTCGAAACGTAAGGGTAGCTTATCATTTCTCCTTTTTACTCAACACTGTGATTGCCAAAGGTGACTCTTGGCATAATAGAATTTGTTCTTCAGCTCAGCATCGCTTGGATTCTCCTGGGGACCCAAGAAACGTATGCCTCGGTAATGGAAACGGCCGCCTGCAATAGACTGAAACGACCAACACTAGCATTTATCATGTTCTGTTTACGAGGGATTGTTTGGTGGTTAGATTGTATATTGCCGTTGGACTTCTCAGCTTATTGTCATTAACTGCAAGTCACTGTTCAAGGCAGATTTACAGATCCGGGTCTAAAATGTTTTTGTTTGGGTATGAACATCCTGACAAAGTACAATCTGGCTGTAGATCAGCATGCACCACATTGCAGCAAGCCCCGTGTCACTTGTATACACAACTTTGAGGACATTTTCTGTGTGATGGTGTCTTTCCTGTTCGTCTCAGCTGAGTTAACAATCATTTAGCCTAACCGTCGCCGGTCACTGTCACCTTTTGCTTTGATGCGAAGTGATAGCATCCATCTAGTGTTTTCCAACAGCAGTTTTTCGTCGTAACTAACAAGTTTGGAGTTTTCAAGCTGAATGCATGAGGGGTGTCATGTTGGTGCTCACTCACACCTACGTATTTTGTGCGGCATTTTAATGTTTCATGCACTCTGTCCAGCGTACACCTTAACGCACCATTCATGCTCATTAATCATCTCCTTTGCCATCCAAGTTTTCATGACTTTTGTATTCGTGGTTGGTGCATTGTGGGCAAGAAGGATATCTGTCCATACTGCAAAGAAAAAGTCGACCTTCGGAAGACGTTCACCAACCCGTATCCTTTTCCGGGTTTGTTTGCATCGACGATGTTAGTGTAGTAACGTTGGCATTAGTGCCGCTTCGTCTGATCCTAGCTTCGTTATTATCATTCAGTAATGTTCAATTGGTATTGTTCTTGCTTGAAACCGTCAAGCTGCCTTGTTCCGTGTGAACCAGGCGAACAGCTTCATTAAGTAATCGTGCATATTTGGTTCGCGGATTAGCTCTTCCCGCTACGGTAGGGAGAAAAGGAAAATATGAAAGGATAAGTGTACCTCACAACCAAATTGATTGCAAGACTTGAAAATAATATGGCACTCAAGAACACACACTAGTCTGGAGGCAGCAAGACGACGAGCTGATGAGAAACAAGATGTAGTAAGCTAACCGAAATAGTACCGTTTATTCTTGGTCCATTTTAACGAAGCTTGTTCTTAATGCCGACATTGACAGTAAAGTCCCTTTCACTCATCACATTGTGACTGAAAAAATGAGCTGCGGTGACTTTCGAGTTTACATGTGTCTATTCAGTTTGCTCCATCTGTGACGAGTTGTTGAACATCCAGACTGTTGTATACGTACACTTATGTCTCCAAGTTTCGGCAATACTCACGGGTACAATGACGTAAACTGTCGTTGATGCTGACGACAGTCCACGAAATAACAGAGCGGTAAACAATCACGTATGGAAAAAAAATAGGCGAAAACGTGTTAAGAGTCTTAATCTTTTTGGAATAGGTCAACCATTTACTTCGATACTACAGCATCCAAGCCCGTTTTCAAATGGTGATTTAGGCGGTTGCATAGTTCATAACCTGGCAGGTGACACCACCAAGTCTTACTCAGCTCCTGACCACGCGCTGAACAGTGCTTGGTGTGGGAGACGCCTCGTTGGCAGACTAATTGCATGACACAATTAGTGTAGGCTGAGTTGTTATACTCCTGGCTATCAGTGGTAAGCTTGTAGACTTCTCAAAGTATACGTCAATAGATTGTTGCGTTGTTCACACTATTGACCCGTTTGACAGATACGACGATGATCTTAGCTTTCACACCCGGATAAAATTTTCATCTGATACACTAGACGCGAGTTCAGCACTTATTAGCGTTCATCCTTTGAACACACCTACGCCCAGAAATGCTGTTTAGCCGCAACTGTTATGTGAACATGCCACACGTCACTACAATAATGGACCCAGCCGATTCGTTTCGTATATACATCCGACCATAATTGTTTATGAACTGTGTTCGCAGTTGCTCTGCTTCTTCTTAAGGCGGTCGGACAACCTGAATGATACTTTCCTTTAAAGTGAGGCAGCAAAATCGTTTCTTTTGCTACCTGGCAGCATTTACATTTAGGCACGTTATAGGCCAACACAATAAATAAACACAAAACCATCTGTGTCCCACGTTCGTGTTCACATGTTCCATTGACAACTTTTCTGAATGATTACTTCTCATTCTGTTCCCAGGGATCGTGCTTGTTGCGTTGTTTATGTCAAACAGTTATAAGCCCTTAGAATCCTTTTGCAAGAGCCGCTTTCATTGTCCCATCCTTAATTTCACTACACACTACATCTCTAGATGGGACAAGCCCCATCTGTTGTACGGCAACTTTTTGGATTTAATTCGCTATCTGGTCGCTTGGCAACCTGTGATACTGGGTCTCGTACACGTCGTGAACACCAGCCTCGGACTTAAGTGATTCGGATCGGTCAAATTCTTCTCAGTACATAATAGTAGACGCAGAAGTTGCTCTGTTCCTGTTTTTGTGTGTATAACCACAGTATTCGATATGAAAATTACAGACCACCTACGCTCGAACGTACACGTGTTTCCTCCACAAACCGATACTTTAGGTTTTTCATTCCATTTCCATTGTCCTGGATCCCACGAGAACATTGTTGACAGTTATTGTTTACGGTTTCGATTTCATTTTTCATCCCCTTGACTTCACACACACCTTTTTTGGGGGGTGGGGAGGTGGCACGCAACACTACGAAACTGTTCTTCCGAGTGTATATAGATCTGTTGAGCAGCGGTATTCGTGTTTTAGGAATGCCAACCCCTCTCGTCATATCGGGGGCCCAATGTTTAACTGCTTACCTTACAGGGGAGTGTTCGACCGTAACAATAACTCATACGTTAATAATTATGGGTTAGATTCATCTCTTACTCAAGGAGGCTTATGACACACCTAATCTCTGGTTCTGCAGATATTACCAGAGATATCGGATTCACTGTTGTGACTAACGCAGTTACCTTCGAGACAAGGTCGTTTAGTACAGTGGGATAATTAAAAACGCAGGCTCTGTAGCTACTGCCCTCTTCTCGTCAACTTAGATGTGTATTTGAACGGTTCTGAATCGATCTGTTGGAAGAGTGGACGTTTATCTGGCGGAAGGGACTTTCTTCGAAGACCCCGCCAGGGGCCTCTGGCTCAAAACCATGATCTGCAAAGCAGTAGGAGATAGTTTTCTTTGGTTACTCCACTCGAACCTATTTAGCAATGAAAGGCTAGTCCATCTTGGGGACTCAGTGAATTTTCACTGATCTCTGATTTTGGTCAATGTGGTATGCAACAGATGCATTCAAAGCCACGGTAAGCTTCTGAATGATGCAAAACAGTTTTCGACAGTAGGACATTCACCGATCATGACCACCTGTTAGGCGGTCGAAGTACGTTTTGTTATACAACAGACACCTATACTGCAGCTGTAAACGCATATCTGCTGTATGCCCTTGTAATTGCACTGTATCGCAGATGCGCCGTCAGTCAGTAATGTACAATACAATTTCGTGAACATATTTGGGTCTCATTTGGTCTAATTGACATAGCTGTTTCTAAATGTGCTGAAGTTCTAATCAGCGTAGTATCACAGACCGGCACAACACGGGGTATTGACGTCTCAATGTTAGTTGTGAGTTCAGCTGTGATCTCAAAATACGTCTCGTCCTTCTTGTTACCATTAAGTTATAGTATTGATGTCTCAATGTTAGTTGTGAGTTCAGCTGTGATCTCAAAATACGTCTCGTCCTTCTTGTTACCATTAAGTTATAGTTTTTGCTTGTGATTGTTGGCAGCTAGGCATTGATGCTAACCACTGATGTGCAACGGCCGACGGCGATAACGATGGTAGTGTACTTCCAATGTAAACAGACTTCTTCAAATAGGCAGTTGACTATGCTGATATCCTCACACTCATGGACAGTGAAGCTAAATGTAACTGTCTAGATTCAAAGTACACCATCGTTTTGACAACAATCTGCGAAATGAGGCAAGACAAATGGATATGTCCGCGTCATCTAAAGGTCCTCTTCTGTTTTGATCAGTTCTATAGACAAATCACATGCTGTGACGGGAGTTTACATACTGGTTGTGAATAACTAACGCCTTTTCATTAAAGTAAATGGAAACCTGTCAAAATATCAGATGTCTCGTTGATTATTGGACCGGTGTTAGAAAGCTGGTCTATGACCTAAAATTCTATACGTAAGATTGTGGCAGATGAGTAAGTGTGGTGGATCCGCGTGGGCTGTTTTTCTATCATGCATATAATGGTCAAAATAGGTACTCGATCGGCTACTTTTAAAAATCACATAATGGGCTTCCCACTGCACAAGCAAATCGTATTAATTCTTCCGAAGGTTGTTTACATAGATGGCGCCGTTTCCTATCCCCATGGCAGTACGTACCACGGCGATTCAGCGTAGTGATACGAAGAAAACTAAAATACCCTCCCAAATCCAAAGGTTCATTTAGAAAATAATCGATCAAATTGAATATTGCAACAGCTGAAACCTAACTGATTCGACTAGACCTATCTGCTTTGGAAATTTGAATAATTTGGCCCTCCATTGAAGCAACGTGTTTCTGTGTGCGCGGCCGAGCCAGCTAATCGCGCAAGTACAATAGGCTGCTTACTCTTTTTGCTGTACAACGACGCTGACAATTTTTTTTAAAACTTGAGACAGTTTAATTAGTGTGGAATAACTACAAAACGCGCGAGTATTTCCCAAAATAAACTCCGAGTGTGCAAGAATACACAAGTAATTTTAGGCAGTAAACTAGTCGCTCATAAATTAATGGATTAGGGAGACTGATAGGATGTAAAGTAGGAAAATACAAATAATCAAAAGCAGCGAAGCCTTTGAATGAAAACTACATCATGTTGCCGGTAGCCTGTGCGATACATTTGTTTCGTATGCCATCACACCTTCGAAAGCATTCTCGCTTTGTTAAGATGATCCTAAATATATGATCGAATAGATCAAGGTAAGTGGTTGAAACAGTCTGAAAGCCGGTGAAAAGTTGCATTGACTGGCTGGGGTATTATCAATAGGAAGCAACGGATTAGTACGAAAGCACCATAACCCGAAATGATGTTACAACATAACGAAAGGCGCGGAATCAAAGCACGAACGGTCAATTGTCGCGCGAAGCCCAATTACCCTGCCGTTACGTCCGATCGACCGTATCTGCTGTGCACATCTCAGCTCCACTCTGGTTCTGTTAAAAAGCAGTAAACACTCAAACGTTCACAACAGAGGGCCATTACCGTATTTATTCAGTAGGTACGTCTTACCAATAGTGCATATCCTTCTAAAGTGGCTATCCACTTTTCCGCAGACTTGAGAGTGGCTAATTGTGAGGGATTTGAGTGTATACAACAAGGTCTGTGGTTACTAGTTCGGACTGTTAGCTTGATACGTTTATTGTGGCACACATTCGACTATATATCCCCAAAGATTAGAACGCAGCAAATAAGGTTTATTGTATCGAATACTTATCAGCACTGTTAAAACGCAATCGGGAACTAGGAATGAATAGAACACATTAAGCCGCCCGACTGTGCCTCCAGAACACAATGGTTTTTCACATTAAAGCTATACGAACTCTAAAACCGCAAGTAGTTTTGTTCCTTTCAGGTAGCTTGCTTAATTTTCGGAGTGTTGCACGTCTCAGATTGGAAAGTGTATGAAGGGGATTTATCTAGCGAACGTTTCGTGTTCCATTTGTTATTGAGAAGAACGAACTGATTAAACTTGCCAGCAAGTGGTAGGACTTTTTGGTTGATGTGAACTGAACATTACTGAAAACTAACCGTTCTCACATTCCTGTGAACTTCTCAACCAACCATTTTCGTTAGGAACCATTATACTCGAGTTTAGCGTTAGTTAGATCTCATTAATGGCACACATCCTTGCAACGAACCAAGATATGGAATCCGGTCGCGTTTTCATGAGGCAACCATGTTGGTCATTGTCTCGTCGATTTCATATTGTACATGACTGAATTATCGTATGCAAATGCTCAACCACATTCGTTTGCGATTAATGCTCAAGTATCCTGGTCGCCAACAAAGGAGATAGTAACCGCTAATCAAGATGACACAATCAAACTAGTTTTAAAAAATTAATTTTAAATATGGCGACCCCGTGCAGGGAACAGACAGTGTTCTGCAGCAAAAACAGGTTACGACGAACTGTTTTGTTGGATTAAGTCGTTGACTATTTACTGGATAAAATGTAACAGAAAAACTAACATGGGTTCAAAAAATTGTTACGTAACCATCAAGCGATATGTCAACGAACAGGCAACGTTGTCAACAGTGACGAGATAGCGCGCGATTAGCGAATTACATCGTTACCATTATCATCATGTTTCCGTCGTAACGAGTAATCGGGATTCTGTAGCAAGCGAAGGCACGATCCTTCCGAGTTTCAAATGAACGGAAGAAATACAAAGGCAAGCCTTCGATGTATAAATGCGGTCAGCAATATACCGGATGTGACTGGTTATCTAAAATAGTGCGTAAGCTTCTTTGGTTATTGACCCGCAGGGTGATGCACAACTGCTATTTTATGGCTGATTGTAGGTGATGTACACAAATTAGTTTAACGACTGAGTGGTGGGAAACTTAGAACTGTTTAAAAGTTTACAACTTTATATTTCGCTTGGTTGTCGTTCAAATGTACACAGAAATCAGCAAAAGTAACGTCTCAAAAACGTTATCCAGGAAAAAGATATAACAGAGTTGTGCATAAAAATGACGTATGTGGAATCAATGTACAAAGCGTAATTATAACATGAGGCCACTTTATTTGGGATCCGAGTTGGGTTGATTGATAGGTCTACCTGACACAGAACACAATTTGCGGAAGGTATCTGTTGAGGAAAAAAGAAACGTACGTGAAGTCGCTTTGAGACATCAATCACAATATCTTACAATATGGGACTTGATAAGCCCAACTAGGTCATTGAGGACGCATTGATGCAGACAGACTAGGTAGAAACACTACGATGAATTGTTAAACAACTGATGAACGCTTTGCGAACTATTTCGGACTAGACGCTTGGTATGTCTCACACAACAACAGTGGTCGTATGTCGGCAGGTGTGCCTACGTATTTTCGTATTGAGCGAGTAGGAACAGATAATCACCGAAGGCTGTTAAAATCCCCATTAGATCTACAGATTAAAATCAGACGAGCTTTGAGACAGAGGGAACTGATAAGATTCAACTTTCGATCCAAAATCGCACGTGGTTTGGTAGAAAATAAGAATAAAACGGAATCTAGTGTACGGATGATAAACAAACGAACTCCGCGAAAAATATTACAAGATGGTCAAAATTAAAACCAGAAAACTCAGCACATGAACCTCGATCGGAGAGGTATACCACATAGACACTTAATAACATGGAGCTGGATACCCTCACTGAACCAACGTGAACATTGTTTAGAAAGGCAGCTGGTTAGTTGAGATGCGCAAGATGACAAAGACGGAAGTTGCTTATGTATAACGTCACGGTTGCATGTGGATCAGCATGTATCCACTGGCTAAGGTCGAAGTGTGTGTGCATGCATAGTCGTACATCTTGGGACATGCAGAATACTGTATCTTGTTGATTAAAATGCCACCATACGAACAAATTGGCAAGCGAACCATCCAGAGGATGCCTAAATACATGTACGTCAAAGACGAGTGTCACGGAACGCTACAGGGACGTTATGAACAAACAAATTAAGTTTGTTAAAAAGTTACAGCTGATAGTCGGTGATCCGTAAAGAGTAATTGGACCAATTTATCTGAAATCGGTGCGATCCACGGTAGAACTAAGAGACTAAATGGCAGAACTTTCACACCCTTAGACGTTTGCCGATATGCGACAAGCTACAAAGTGTCCCTACGCTCGCCTGTGCTTCCGAAGAAATCTGGACTCGGGACAGAACACGGACACATTCGCATACCCTTAAATATGCGCACTAGCCAACAGAGTGAACTGGTGTGGTGGAGATGCAAGCTGCAATGAGGTCGTCCGAAATTGGGATCACTGCGTGACCTTACGTATGCTTGGAATATGTTAACGTTCATTTGCACTGACCCGACCTCAAGTTCCCAACGCACAATGAAGGCTAAAGCAAAGCATTATAGGTCACACCAGGCTGTCCGCGCCCAGAAAAGAGAAATCGAGACAATAGATGTGACTATCAGATCAGTTATCATTGTTGCCAACCCGTTAGCTTACGGAACAAAATTTTTCCGGAAACGGCAATATTCGATATATCTGAATTCCCCGAACTCAACAAAATAGTTGAAAACAGGAGGATGACGACGTTACTGCTAACGTCACATTGATATTGAAAAGGCGATAACAACAAACGTCATAAACATATCACAATGTAAGAGATCAGGCAGAATTCAATCACTTCGAACAGCCTTACACAAATCGGAACGCACAGAGGTCGTGACAAAAGCAGTCCATAGCCACGTCTCTTATGTGCTTGAACTGAAACAGCAGTTGGAGACTTTTCGTGTCGCTGGTATATATATATATATATTCATTTGAGTGGCAAACGGATGACACCATTGCTCGTCTTTCAGTTCACGATCAGCTCAAGCCAGCTAACGATGTCGTCATTCATTTATCTGATCTTCAGTGCACCGGGAAATGCAAGTGTGATAACGCTGAAGAAAGATACCTACGGCACAACTTCGGTTCGCACACCAAAACGGTGCATGCTGCCTGGAGGTTTTTAAATTCCCTTACGAAGGCAGATACCGCTTTTAGTCTATATATTACTAAAGCTGTGTTTATTAGTGTGTAAAACTTTCAAGTCTAACGTGGGCCAAATAATCCCAAATTGCTAAACAAGCCAAAACAGGTACTTATATCACAAGTTGCCTGCTGCTGTGATACATCCAAGGATACATGGGTTGGATGTTACCAAATTGTCCGACTCTAGGCAAAAGCAGCCATAGTAACCCAGTCTAGAATCGGTAACCTTGCGATTAGTAGGCTAGGCCACTACCACAGACAGAACCATCAACGTCTAACTTAATAATCAGCATTTACGAAAAACGCAGTTGTTGAACTATTAAGAGAATACAGTAACACAACTGACCGTCCATTTGATCATCGGAATCTTCGTCGTCTGTCGCGTCACGTGCCTCAACTCCGTCCAGTTCGACCATCGCGTCTTCCTCGGCTTCATCACAGTCTCCAGCCAAATCCACTAACATGGATTTGCCTTTCCTGCGGCGTTTGCATTCGGCAAGCCCCACAGGTTCCATGGTCAGTTTGCTTGTACTGGTTTCCTCAGAATCTGAGTGAGCGCAATCTTCGCTGCACGTATGCGTGACTGAATCAAAAACCGCCGAAAGCACATTCAAACAGTGCCTAGTACAACAGAGTATTACTGTCAAGTTTAGTTCAAACAAGTACAGACGTTTTTGTACACAGCGCAATTGGCCAACAGATAAGTTCAAATGGACAAATACTTATTGCTAGAATCAGTTGACTTTGGACTGTTGTATCCAGCCTAATTCAACGCACGTCGACGCTGCACAATGCGAGAAATGAACCGGTTTGCATGCATTTCACTCAATGAAGTCTGTAGAGCGAAATTACTGTGTCCATTGGTCGACAGTTTGTCTGTTTCAACAAAATGCTGCTGAGCCTCGATAACAACAATGCACTTTTTTTACCGCAGGGCGAAACATCTCTGGGGACTGTCGCTAAAAGACGGACTCCTTAAACATCCTCAGTGACAGGGTAGATGAACATCTCGACCTTCTTTATCAGCCCATCATAAGAGAAAGATAAGGGCTATATCCAAAATAAAAATCTCCAAAGAGTGAACAGGTATAAACCAGTGTTTACGCATTTCAAGCATCCAAATAAGCAATGAATGACAACGAACACGCTAGCATTGTACAAGCAAAAAAGTGTTTTCTATGATTATGTCAACACACAGGCAAAATCAAGGCCAGACTTTGGCACCACAAGACACTTGCTACTATGCAACACAACACGTCACAAGTAGGTTGACCAAGTTTGGCAGGAACGATCGGGACTCGAACCAGCAAGCCCGTGATAATTATAAATGAACACTCTCGGGTTTCATAAATAACATCTAACTGGTGGCTGTGGGTGAGGAATGTGACGTTGTGTGGCTGCCATCAAACCTCGATGTGATGAACCGATCACATGCACATTAGGCAAAAAGGTAATCGGTAGAATTAACCTCTCCACAGTGAAGCTGTTAACCGTGCACCTAATTGAAATAACAGGCACAAAGTGCGATAAGTCCAATCAAACCGTGTCAAAAATGAGCCTTATACAGTTCGAGAGACAAACTTTCAGGTCTTGAGACATACTTATCGTTAACGGAGACGACTACCTAAGTTAGTTTGAGCCACGCGATAATATCATAAAACTTGTGGAAATGTAAGCGGACGGCCACAAACAGCTTCGAATGACAGTAACCATTGGTTCCATTTCGCGGTAATTTCCAAAATAAGGCCGAGTTTGTGCAAAAGTGAAAAATAACATGAGCACTTTGTAATTGGACCCAGTTGAGGAAGCAGAAATATATTTGGAGATGTCCCGATAAACAGGAGTCGTGCTGGATAGGATTTTAGCTGAAAACTATTAAACACTGTGAAATGATGAAGCAACAAAATCGACGGGTTGTTTTATTGAAAATACCACCACAAGGCGACAAACGTTTTAAGGATCTGAGAAGGAAGTACTGAATCCTCTCATAAATTCGAAGAAAGCAGGCGAACGGGACAACCAGTGGGGGAAGACACAAGCATTGATAAATTGACCGAGCAAAAAATGTAAAAGGAAGACTGACTCTAAGTGCCAGGAACAAAAAGCCGGTCTTCCGACCGATGAGGTAACTGTCCTACTGTTACTCTAAGCAACACCCCAGATACTTAATGGATAGATAGATAGGAGTAGACTCACTTTTGCCCAATGTGTTGGAGTCTCCAGACTTAGCAGAACGTGACTGCCGCTTCTGCAACAACGGAACGTACACCTGTGCACAGACAACAATAAAATAGTATTGACATCCTATATGTATGAGAAAATTAGGGCAGGCAAATTCAGATGATGTGGTTAGGTAGTAGAAAACGAGATTTCCGACAGAACATCAGTTGGGAACAGACGGTCAAAAGCAAGCGATTAATAGCTAACGAGCGAGTGAGAAATACTGTAGACTATTGGAAACACGACCTAAGTTCTTGTACGTTAAAGATAATTTCCGGAGGGTTTTGGATTATTAGAAATGACCAGATATACGGTACGAACTGATTTCATATGGGTGAAAAAAGTAGACCAAGCAGATATCGTTAGGGAGGACGAGAAATTGCTTCTTGGGTACTGCTATGAAAGGTTGTCAGGGGTATAAATTCTATATAACCTCTGCGAACGGGCCCTGTTCACTTTTCGCTTGCGTTGTTTGTAAAAGTGATAGTAAAAAACACTGGATCTGAGACAACAAGCATTCAGGAAGTCTACTTGGTCAACAAAGTCCTCTGACAAGAAAAATTCTTTCGTTAGGAAGATAGTTCGGTAAAGTGGGCTACCCCATTCCTTCCTGTAATGCTGGACTATCTACGACAGCAGAACACGTGCTAACTGAAACAAGAACTCAAAAATACACGACGACAGATCGTATCATATATGCCAAATTTATTCGCATTAATGTCTAAGGTATTAGATTCTTAAGCGGAAGGCAATGATTGGCGTCATATAAACCAGTCCACTCCTTCTCAACATGGATAGCCAGGAATTGCTATGCCCACACAGTCAGTAAACTTGCTGTGGCAACAGAAATAACAATTTTGTATAAAGTTCAAGGTAAAATATAGTTTATGGTTCACCTCATGATATTCTTTAGTGGCTGACGTTATCTCCGTCATCAGTTGATCCATTCCTTCGCCAGTGACCGAAGAAACACCACAACAGCGCAAATTGTTGTAGAATTCATCTAGCACCAGGGACATAGAATTCATCAGGCCTAGCATGTACGGCGTGGTACCCGGATAGTCGTTGTTCGCTTCAACTCCCAAATTGGATGTCGGTCCGTCGGACGAACGGTGTCCAGCCAGAGCATCTTGAAAAGCTTCAAAGTCACGCATCCACTCAATCGCGAAGGCACAATCTATAATATCTGTCTAAAGGAATGATTGGAAGGAATCAGTGACCGTGTAAAACCCCATGTAAGCTTGAAGATCCAGCAAGAACAAAATATACGTTGTACTATATAAAAATGCGAAGAAAAATTCCCACTACTCCCGATTGGAGTTCATATTATGTGGATTGTGTTTTAAATTAGCGAGTTCGTTGATACTTGCTTTCTTAAATAGTCTGGCGATCAGTCAACGTGATGGCACTGAACATCTGGTAGCATGAAAACTGGAAATCTAAGTTGTCGCGCGGAAATAAAGGTAGGTAGTGAGGCCATAAGATCAATACGACTAGAAACAAACTAACTGGGTTTATCAGGAGCCTGGAAACTCTAGATTGTCAAGTCCTTCGTATGGAAAGCATCATGTAGTGATTGAACTATCACGATTACACCGAGGGTTACGACCGGTTGCCTGGGAAACGTCACTCATGAAAAAGGACAGTGTAAATGACAAAGAACAGCCTGGTTCAAGAAGGTAGTCTCATGTGTGAGCCAGTTCTGTCGAAATTACTGAATTCAATAGAGTTCGTACAGTGATGCCAATGACCAAAATCACTTGGAGGAAATATGCAGAAATCGGTCCACCTAAATGCTTTGAAGTATTGATAGACTGCAAAGTTCTCCGGAAGCACAAGATGAATTCCATGGTTGTTGCCAGTTGCCAGGTATGCATGCTCAGTGAACCTGAAATACGCATCCGACGGAAGTAACAACTCACTTGCGTGCAATGCTTCCCGAATGAAACGGAATCGGTAGACCAAAAGAGACAGTCAAGATAACTAGATGAATGACAACAACTATGAAACCCGTTGTGTGTTTTCAACGAATTTTCATCAATAAACACACTACGTGAGTAACAACAAATTTCAAACAGTCAGTTCTTTTCGTAGGCGGCTGTTTCGTCACATGAGGTTAACTGCATGTGAATGTATCCAGACAATGGTGATTTAGATGTATGCTAAACTGGATTGCAACTTGCCAATGTTTGCCAGTAACTTTCAACGTAAGTGAAGTGATGATGTGGTGTTTTTAACTGAAAATACCCTATGGGTCCCGTGGTCACAATTCGCTGTAGTATGCAGTCAAACACTATCAAGCTAAAACTCCCCTAAAGAAGTCGGACCAACGATAGTCGCAGCAGCCTGAACAATACGATTACTCGTTGAATCAGATGACTGAATTCAGAGGGCACAAAGTTAGAGCGATCGGCAGTTCGGTACATCCATTCTTGATCCAACGGCATGCGGACCGAACGAGGATGTGCGTTAATCAGTGTGATCCACAGCATAAAATGACACCTTGCAATTAGTCAGAACACCAAGAACAACCAAGAAATAGGACAGCATCATTGGATCAAAACTCAACATTGAGAACGATAGCTAAATAATGTATTACCTGATAAACTCGATGAAGCAACAGACTACTGCAAAAGGATATATTGTGTTCGTTGAAAATAAACCCTAAATTTCATCAAAATATAATATGATTAGAGCCTAGCCTTTGTTTTGGCTCCATCAGAAAGCAACCAAACACACACTGACTAGAAAACCTGTCGAAATGCGATTTCAACCTGGTGTAACATATTGAGTTAAGCACTCGAGTGGCGGCCTCCTGAACAGTTGTTATTAGTTGTCCACGTTTAAAATAAATTTTATCATTGCTTGTGGACGGTAACCATTAAAAACGAGCGAAATTAGCTGACACATGTTCGAGAAAAAACGCACACCTTACCAGGCATAATACATTTTGTCAGTGGTTTGTACACAGTTCTTAATCAAATAAAAAATTCTGGTGGTTGGTCGAGAAAAACAAAATGGTACGCCCACACACTGTGATTTTCAACGTTTAAAAGTCTCACCTGTACCCTGCTGAAGATGCTTACGTGTCCTTGCCCTTGAGATATCCGTCTGCCTCATGATGTAAATTTGGACATGAAGTGACACAATATACCTTGCGACACACTATGTGGACATTCAATAATTCACAGCAAGTTCTGTCATCGTACTCAGCTGATTGGATATATATGTACTTAACTAAGTGATATAGTCACACGTCATTCGACACCAGTTTATTCCTTTTGAGTTAAAAAAAGGACGCAAAAGATAACTGCGACAAGTGGATGGACAACGTTCTCACTCCCCGAGCACGTATGTATCAGTCAACTGCGCACTGGAAGAACGCAGCTAGTCCAACTCATGCTAGGCCGTGAGCATCACGTCATCAACATTAGCACCGACAATGACAGACCAGTAGTTGACATCGATGTTCATCCTTAATGTATCACAATGCCAAAAACAGTAAACCCTGGCTTGAAGCTGAAAAAAGAACGGTTGGGATATACTCCTCTAAACGCTTATGTTTAACTTCAAATAAACCAAGTATTTCGCAGACAACTGAACAACAACAAAGCTACTGAACGCGATCGGCTACTAGATCTCAATGCTCCTGGATAGAATTCGGTTCCGATAACCTCAACCTGACAGACGAAGTCGATCTACTACTCACAGGTTTTCAGTGACATTATTGAGTTACATTTGCCACTTCATCGATTGGCCAGTCCTTAAGTTATGTCGGCTAGCGGGTGACTCGGCAAGGAGCGCAGAGCAAGACAGACGAGGCACACGCACTGCAAATTCATAATCCTATCATCTAACGCTATATAATGCCAGTACTTCAGTGAGTGAAGAGCATCAATCCACGCGGTCAAAGGAGATTTGGGGCTTCCAGACTGTCTACCTTTGGACGCTGTACGATGTGTGCCTATGACCATGAACATTCACGACCAAAGACCTCCATGAACCTTATATCCCCAGCAAGTATAAATCACTTCCCACAATCGCGAGGTCAAACTGCTCTAGCTACTGTCGTATAAAAGCTATTCCTACACTTAAGTGAGACCTTTTTGACATCAAAGTTGTCTCAAGTAGTAGAGCACTATGCTGCCCCTGGAGATTCAAAATCCGATTTTGCTTCCCACGTTACTATCATTCGCGAAGCTGATTCCAAATTATACAGGTCGGTCAACAACGTCCGCGACACCACATCTTCTAGCACAATCACAATCTTGAACTATACGGCTGCAGAGCGCATCCCAAATAGATAGACAGATCGGAAGACAAAACATACAGAACCTGTGCCCCACAGAAATTGTCAAATAACGGTTTGTTATTGACTAGTCGACGGGACAACAATGCATGAGTAGATGAGCAGTCATCGCAACCCAAAAAGACATCGTCAATGAAAGTAAAATATTCTAGATTCTGGCAAGCCAAAATATACGACTTTTGGTGAATCTGAAAAAGGTATAAAACTGGCCTTTAGGCAAGTTCACCGCAACACAAGGCAGATTGCCAAACGAATTTAGAACAACAGTAAGAAAGATGACGGATAATTCTATCTATAAGTGACAAATGTAGTGTTCCTCGATTGATGTCGAACGCAACAGAGTAATTACGATTCAAAAATGAGGCTTACTCACATCACTCCACACAGGAGCCATGTGTTACCAGACTGTTGCTAGCTGAATTACCGAAAGATAAAAAGATTAGTTTTCATCATGCATGAACACACCATCAAGTTTGAAGGGAACAGACACGACAGAGAGAGTGTACAGGTTAATACCAAAAATCAGTTTGATCAGAGTGATCCTAACGATGAGAGGTGGTGCTGATACAGCTTCCAAAATGACGAGACGTAGTTCGGAGACCAGCGACAAGGGGTCAGTGATAGATTGGAGACAATTCGAACGAAAGGTACGCGGACTGGTAATTCTGGACAAGCTGTCAATGATTACGCAAACAATTCGGACAATTTTTACTGCTAATTTATCTCATCACACTTGCAAGGAAACGTAATATTCAATCCAGAAGATGTCTGAGTACATGCGCTTCACGTGACACAGCGTCGCTTGTTTTTCCCAGAATAGATGTATTACGCTGGCTAGCCTGTCATCCTAATTTGGACCTGGAGAATCTCTGAGATGTACTCAGACGACGCGTACATAAGAACGTTCAGACACCTAAAAGTCAGAAATGATTGAGTTCAGCCGAAGTTACTTTGAGTTCCCTGTAAGGAACACGCAAAAAATATCAAATGAGATTCCGAGACAGCGCTGAAGAAGTGCGCCCTACAATATTGTACACGTCACGGCCACTGATGCAAATCCATTTAATACCTCACAAGCGGTAAGTGAGGGCAAATAACTTTTTGCTACCACAACGTGTGATTATGTCAGTTGGATAAAAGAAGGCATTGTGTTATGTATGGCTGTAAAATTATATAGGATAATAAGTGGTCTTGTAGTTACAAAGCAGAGTGCATGAATAACAAGTTTACGACTATTGCAGTGGGACCACAAAAACTGCAGAACAAGCGTGCTGGCTTGACAATTTCAAGGTACATGAAAAACAGGTAGTGTGTTCCAGTAATCTCAATTCCGCTTAGTGGTTCCTATTTGTTAAAAACAGTAGGGGAGTGACTACAAGAATCAACATCAAGTAAGAACCGTTTGTTCCCCCAGTATTACTTTTGAATCCTCAGTCCACACGATCAGTTTTGGTGAAAGAAAGGTGGGGACCAAAAACGCGTAGTAGAATCAGGCAAAGTCATGTTACAAACTGAAAGCCATTGAAATCCCGCCTCACAGAGTCAAATGGTAAGATACACGTTTGAATAGCCATGGGTGAAAGGTCATGTGACTATCTGATTTGTGCTATACAACGTGCGTGTGATTTAACACACATAGGTGTGTATCAAGTGAAGTGATCTTCTAAAGCCAAAACATTAAGGAAAATGTCGCGTAAACTTGAGCGACAATATACAGTACGATTGACTGGTAATTCAATAATATTTTCACCGTCTCTCAATGAAAAGCTCATGCGGCAGCAAACCGAAGGTTACAAATGGAAAAAGGCTTAAGGGTTGCGAGAAATAATGAACTAACACAGTAGTGGTATGAAAAAAGGAATAAACCACACATTTTGATCGATATGCTGAAGAATGCAAAAAAGATCAAATGAGCTATAACTTTTCACTTTAGGATGCCTCGAAATCATTTTCGTGTGTCTCAACGTCAATTTAAGATGTTTCATGGGGGTGCCTCAGGTTTCGGCAGTAAACGGGGTCGCACGGCAAATGCACACATGATAGGCTGACAAACAGGGCGATTGGTTGGTTTCTACCGAGTGAGAAGACAAATCCGCTGGCTGCAGGGATTAAAAAACGCTAGCACACCTGTACTCAGTTGCCAGGCTGATGGGGACGCAGACTAGAACGTAGGCGGTGGGCAGTGAGAGCGTGGGTTTGTTCGTACGAACTAGACCACACAGGGAAAACACTTTTACCAAACCGGTCGTCGATCAGAGAGATCCACTCTAACTGGCATAGACCTCGGTCGTTGTCGCCGTCGTCTTCCGAACGGACGGATACGTCGAGCAAGCCCTAATTGAGGTGTCGGGGCGATAACCATGCGAGTAACAGTCTGACGGTTGACATGACAGCTGAAAGCAATGGTGAAACGGTCAGTATAACCGGTTGATCGCGATCTCCAAGCCGGAGCAAGTGGTGCCTGGAATAGGTGGCAAACTATTGCGAGTCCACACTGAATTTGGGTGATCTAGGCGTGACTAAGACGAAGTAAACCGTCTCGTGTGAGTGACGTAGGGAAGTACGAGTCATTATGCAAACACAACCGTATGACTGAGGGCAGACTAATCACAAGCAACTATATTCCAGTATTATGAGACGTGGATATAAAGGTAGACACTGAGAGTGGTTGATTAAATATGAAAATGCGTCAACCGGTAGCCCAACAAGTCACAACGTTAACCAACTACTTGATAAATACTAACTATCTGCTCCGGTTAACCAATTCTTCAGCACATATCACTAATAAAAAATATTAACATATAGCAAGCTGTCACACCGAGCTCTGTTAGTCAAACCCCTGACAGTCATGAGATATTCAAACTGTAAACACGAAACTGAATGGATGGATTTTTCCTCAAGTGACACGGATTATAGTTGTTGACTAACCTACCTACAAGGTTCATGATTATGACAGTTGATTTAAGATTCCAGCACACACAGTTAATTGTCTTCAAGTTGCTGAAGATATTAGTGTGTAAAAAACATGAAGGGTGTTATTCACTTGATAAAAAAGGGTGAACAACGTAGTCAGTGTGAAGTCGTCTCGAAATAGACTTTCTACCCCTTCTTGTATACCACTACCGAGCTGATCCGCATTCGGCGGGCAGTGGAATAAACGAATGAAGGTTAGGTGTAAAATCAAACGAGGAATGATAGCGTAATGAATAGCTGACATTCATCACTGATCGCGTTGGCGATCTGCACTGTACGAACACACCCACGCTCGCCGCTTACGTGTTAGCCTTCACCCGTGTCAGCTTGGCAACTGGGTCTGATCGAGCTAATTTTGTTTATTCCCTGCAGCCAGTGGATCTGTGTCATCTCACTACGTAAGAGCCAACCAATCGCTTTACCTGTCAGACTGTCATGTGCGCATTAGCCGTGCGAAACGTTATGAAATTGTCGCTGGAAGTCACGGGGGCCGAGGAAGAACTAGGAGAACGGTTAAAGGGTGAGTAGAAACTGAAATTATCTGTCAAGTATGCTATACAGTACTTCTCATCAAGCAGGTATTTTTCAGCTCCATTGCGTGGTCACACATCGAAGTAAAATAAATTACAAACCAGTTGACGGTGCAGTGACAAACATGGAAGCGCATGATTTAAAAAAAGTTATCAAAACCCACGACTACAAGCAAATCTTTAAAAGTACGATTATAACAGCACTTCCCGTTAGTGAGAGGTTGATGTGGGTCAGTGTCAAAATATGGGTGGTTATTTTCATAGGCTTCATTAATATGCTGACAAAAGTGGTCAGTAATATGGTCTAAAAAACAATTTATTTACGGCAACAGCAGACGAGTGGTCTCGACTTGTTTTCATGGGACATCATGTTCAGCAACAATAAAACATGCCTGATACAATTCTTACTTATAACCAAAGCACAAGCGTTCCAGTAAACTATTTCAAAAAAAGAAATAATGTTAAATTTTTGTCCACGGACCGAAAACTTTTGTTCTTCTCAATTAAACGGAAGATGTCATTGGTAAGGTCTGAGTCGCGAACAGCGGAAACTGCGTATTAATGTGTCACAGAACCCCATTTTTCTCTCTAAGGAGGCCTTTTCATGAAAAACGAGCTCATCCAATCAGAATAGGGTGAAATTACCAGATCACTCTAAAGGTAAGATTCATCACCTTTTTACCCACTCGACCCCTAATCCGCTTTTAATCATTGGTTGCTCGGTGGCCTTAACAATTGTTTTCCGTAAACATCCTCCGAACTTCTGATTCGAGAATATTTATGAATAATCATGTATCGTGTATATACCCCTGTATTTTTTCACGCAAGTTTTCAGGTGGAACAAAGCGATTTCACGCATTCGTCTTCTGATTTGGCATGGGAACGATTGATACGGTCAGTCGCTCTATTGTTTGAGATCCAGGCTACCGTTTTGTCCATCTCAAGGCAGAAAATTCGACTTCTGTCAAGCTCTCTTTTATTCCGTTGTCAATGTAACATATTTTTTCAGAGCGTTTATAACATATTGTAAAACACTCCATTTCATCAAGTAAATGTTCAGTGTTTCCGATAAAGAAATAAATTATTTTTCAGTCAAACAGAACGCAAATAATGTAACAGCATGATATTGAAAACCAACTGTGGAGATCAAATGCCCATTCGTAATTGTGTATGCATCATAAAGTCAAAAGGAGTAGTCCGTGATGCCACATGACCCAATGAATGGTATAGCTCACCTGAAAGAACGGAAATGATATTCCATGGGCCAATAAATAGGTGAATTGGCTGCATCGAGCTAAGTTAACCGTTGACAGTATAACAAGAAGTTCGCAATTTACTCTAACGATCGGCTTCAAAGGAATAGTAGACTTCGAAAAATGCTTGAACTCGCTGCGAACGGGAAACATTATACAGCGAACTAAACAAAAACGGACAGACGAATGAGTTACCAAATAACCAAGCATATGCTGAAACGGACTAAACACCCGGCAGGTTGAAGCGTAGGACAGCCAGCTTCGGCGATTGTGCAACAACCTCTAAATACACATCGTCTGTTCAGCGTTACACATGCACTTTGAATCGGTTACACATTTGGCAACAACCGGTTACGAATATCTGTTGAGGCCATGCCTGTTAAAAAGTTGCATCAACACTCGATAGGAAACGTGGATTGGTTGTTGGTCTCTGCTACGGCAGCGAACTCAGAGTGAACCAGTGCGTATGCAAGTTGGTGATACCTTGTCATTTTGCTGTGTGAATTCAACTTCTTACTCATTACCGGTGGTCAGTTTTATTCTGATGTACACATTACTGACCACTATATGCACCCGCAGAGAGGCAACGAAATGTATGTTGCTTACTTATTTCGTCAAACCTACATTGAGGAAACAATTCTACAAACCAAGGTTGTGTATTTCTCTAATACTAGACTTGTGCGTCGCAATGTGGGTTACTGCGTCAAACAGAGGCTGGATATCGTCAATTTGCTCAAACACAAAAAGGCATTGAAAAATAACATCTCAGGTGGATGACCAAATGCACCTTTCAAGTTGAACATCAACCACAATTGATCGCAGCTGTCACATTCCCATAGACTTTCCAAACGGCCCCTTTCGCAAAGAAGCACTGAACTAACTCACTAGCGAAAGTAGTTGAGAGTTCACATGATGATTCGGTCGTGCATACACATCGGCTACACAGACCAATTGTAACGTTGACGAACTATTAACATCTGGAATTTTTCCTGACTCTTTGTTACCCTGAGTTCTACTGCGCTAACCTTAACACATAATCCATACAAGAACATTCACACGAATAATCAATTAACGCGAATCGTGAAGAGAACCTCTTCGAGTGTGATGGTTTTGACCTCTCCGAATCCGTACACGTTTCCCCATCCTATTTTCAACTTCCGTCACCCTAAGTCCTGACCAATAACCCACAGACAACTGTATCGAGCTTAAACTAAATTGTTTAAACCATATTAAGTTTTTGATTACTTGTGCTTAATAACAATACGATAGTCACTTTAGATTTGTATATCTACTTTCAATTATGTCAGGTTTATAAACGTCAAGTCCGATCCACCTCGAAGTGCTGTAAGGATCTCTAGAATAAGACATTGTAAACAACTTCATCTTTTCGATAATGCTTCAAACAAAACTGGTAATTTTTTGCTTTAAGTTCTACCCCGACACATAAATCTGATCAATTCTTCAACTTATACCACTACTAAAGGTGTCACTTGCCCAGGTAGGTGAACCGCTCTATGCCCAATCATTGGTAACATGTGTCGTTTCTAGGTTGTCGTACTGAGTTTCACATTTTCACTTTTCCCCCCAACATAACCGAATAGCAAAATCCTCTTCTCAACAGTCTCCGCTTTTTCAACAAACGTGAGTAAACAACCCTCCGATACTCATCACTGAAATGTGATGGATTTTCCATTTCCCTTTGTGCGGTGACATCGATAGAGTATGAAGTTAGCCAGTCTGTGTAGCGTACTGTGTAATGCAATGAGGAAAGAGGATGAGGTGACAAAAATCGGGAGTCCACAACATCCTCAGACAAATAAGCCTGAAGAAAACATTTATCAAGAAGTCGTTCGTCGCATTCGATTATTAAGTACACCTAAAATAATCATCGACAGTAGTACATCACTCGTGGGCATGGTCACTAACCTGCCAAATAACGGGCAAAAAAAAACAAGTTCAAATAAAAAAACGGAGCTTGGTACATTACAGCACCATGACTACACCTAAGCATTTAGCATAAAGGTAGCTACACTTCGCAGCCAAGCAACAGAGGTACAAGTAGGAAGTAGGACGGTATCACGATTATTGTTCAATTTCATCATAGACGAAATGATGGAGGACTTTCTGCGGCACTCAAATGATGCCGGTGTGGACCTCCTACCTGGTGGAAGGCTGACTGATCTTGATTATGCTTACGATAAGGTGTTGCTGTTTGACAACTTTCAAGCGGCACAGGCAACGCTAAATGCAATTTCACGTTCTGATAAGTACTTCGGAATGCGCTTTGCAGCCACAAAATACAAAGTGCTTCTGCAAGATTGCTCTGATTACGCAGATTTAATGTTAGATAATGAAGTCATGGAAGTGGTTGACCGGTTTGTATACCTGGGAAGCTGCATCAGCGGCGGCGGCGGAGGTGTAGGTAATGAAATAGAGGCGCGTATTTCTAAGGCTATGGCGGTGTTTACTAATTTGAGGCACTTATGGCGACAGAAAGGTATCTCTCTGAAGCCTAAGGGTCGCGTATATCAGACAACGGCAGCAAAACCTGGCGACTCAGGGTAGAAGACCTGAACCGTCTTCAGGTGTTTGATCACCGATGTCTGCGTTCAATCACTCGTATCGGGTGGCCACAACGAGTAAGCAACGAGGAGGCTAGGAAGCGGGTGTTTGGCACTGATTGTCAAACGAGTTCTTTCGTTCAGTCCTGACACTTTCACAGACTTAGATGGTTAGGTCATGTACTAAGGATGCCAGCTAGTCGTCTGCCACACCGAGCACTGTTTGTCGACGCTGCGGTCGATTGGCGCAAGGTGCGAGGTGGACAGATGATGACCTGGCGTAGACAAATGAAATCGTTCACGAGGGGGTTGGCTATTGTAGATCGGGTTCGTCTTGCGGGCTGGAGCCCTCGCGACTCACAGAGTTGGTGGCTTGAGACGTTAGGTGAGATGGCGGCTAACCGAGCTCAGTGGCGTGAATGTTGTTGTTGGTTGTCCGAGTTGTCTGTGAAGTGAGTGAACGTAGTGACGTGGGGCAGTGAAAACCGAAAGGAAGCTGTCTTGTTGATGACGCCCCACTTTCACTTACGGCTCGGTTGTCCGTTTGCACGATCTGGGCGCCTTAATGTTGTATGTCTGAACATAAAGGTAGCAATTTTTAATAGTTAGATCTCCTTCCCCTCTCCATCTTTTTTCTTCTCTCTTCCTAAACAGGGTTTGTTTCTTCTTCATGGTTGTGTGGCAGTTAAGCATCAGTGTGAACCACTGGTGTATTGCTGTTTATGATGATGATGGTGGTGAGGGGGATGGGCGGTATCCGCGAGAAAGCGAGCTTCCTTGCGGCTTTCATTGCATCACCTTATTAACAGTGCTAATTCCATAGGAAACTAAGACGAATAACGACAATACAGGCCCGTGAGTGGGTGATGTGGTGCTTATCGTTTGGTAAAAAAGCGGTGCGAAATACTTGGTGAAAGCCCGGAACAGTGATTACAGCTGCGTACTGCTTACAGTAAAATGTTTTCAGGTATCACTACGATTTAGGAAGGAGGTGGCATTAACAACAGCGAAGTGGCAAGTTTGTACGGACGCAGGTAAGCAACTGACAGTGTTGGTTTCCATGTGAGTTGAAAAAGTGTTAGGCTGTTTAAAATTGACCGTGAACAGGAAGTCACAAGACAGAGCAGATCTTGAAGAGTTGTGAGGGTCTGTGTCTCGATGACCTAATGAGCCAAGAAGGTTAATGGATAGAGGACTGAAAGATCGGAAGAAAGTTTGCACCTTTTTCCAGCAAAAAGGTATTTGTTCAGGCAAACTGCCATCCTTTCGCTATCACGCGATGCATGCGTGTGAGTTGCCGACTGACTGAAAATCCCAAACGTTCCCCTCCCTAGGCCTTAGAGTCTTGGCAGTGAACACCCGAAACACTATTAATTATATAGTGCAGCGCCCGCTTCACATTATAAGCCGTGGTGCCCTATTTGCTATATACACCAGAGTGGATAAGCGGAAATATCGTAATCGCCATTCCTAGTATTTATTCTTAGAGTCTCACAAGTATGGATAATCACAGTAACACTGTCCCAACGAGTTTCACCTCCTACCACTCAGCCTCTGGTTTCCATCATCCCTTGCCTAGACCTAGAATGCGGATCAATATATGTGCTTTCAATGTTCGCATTCGTTTGGACGTTAGATCCATTAAAAATCAACGTCTGTTGCAGTTCAAATAACAAAATTCCGCACGGCAGTCAACGTATCCAATTGACTGCACTTGCACTATCTGGTTGATACTAGTACGCTTCAAGTAGCTCCAAGGCCGCTGCAACCGGTCAGGTTGGCGCAGGTGTAGTCCCCAGCATAACGGTAGCAATCGCAGTGGTAGAGATCGGATCGCTTCATGATATGCACTGTTCAATTGGTAAGTTATATTTGGGCCAGTTGCAACCACCAAATCTTGGGAAACCTTTTCACTGTCTGCTTATGTTCCCACTGGCTGAAATGGCATCACAGTCAAGAACGGTTTTTTTAAGGATCAGCTGCCCTTCTTAGATAGACAGAGTTCCGGCATATTCATTTTCGCCGGAGATGCAGATGCTAAGGTTGGTCAACTTGGAAATGTTGAGTCAGGATCAGACGACAGGTTTCATTTCACGTCGATCGAACAATAGTGGACGGTTGTAACAACCGTGAACATAGATTAGTTTTGGCTAGTAACAGTTTTAGACATCGTGTGCACCACACTTTCACTTAAGTCCCTGCTTCTCTTTATCAGACCTTCCGTCAGATGGATTACCTAGGTGTAAGTTGCGAGTGTCGTAGTTGCATTCGGGACCGTAGTTTTTATCGGAGCATACACGAGCATTCAGACTATACGTTGGTACGCCACCACTTTGGTTCTTAGCTGGCTTGGCGGTGGTCCGAACGATCTTAACTTCAAGCTGTCGTGAAACTGAACAGGACGGCTGTAAAGCACGAACACCAAGATAACCTAGAATGGAAACCCAACAGTCCTAACCTCGAGGATCCTAACAGCTGCTGGACCTGAACCCCACGGACTATTCAGGCAGCAGGTACCACGGCATGTGTAACAGTAAGTCGCAAACCAAACAGCAGTTGTATTTCAGACAATTCGTTGGAGCTGTTAGGTATCGGAAAGTATACTCTTCATGGTCGTTTATATAACACGTAAGGGAGCGATTCCCGTATAAAGCAGAGGAGTGGTCTGATCACCCAACGTGGTTAGTTAATTGAGAAGTGTAATGAACTGGAAACTGCCTTTGGTATAGAGTATTAATATGCTTTGCAAACTTGTTCGTACAGTCGGCCCTGGGCGCCAATGAAACGGTCAACAACACGGACAGTACACTCATCTATGATGGGGCCAGAAGGTTAAACCGCTGATCAATATGCGTTGGCTGGTGTCAGGTCTTTACTATGACACTGCCATAACCCTGAAATTTAGTGTCCTGGTCGACAGATTTATAACCATTTATCAAAGCCGATTTCTGCCACGACATATCAGTTGTCAAACGTGGATCACAGGACAACGTGCCGACACTCTTTAAAGGTGGTAGAGCAATAGTGGGCATCCAGACTCAGTTGATCCAACTGGTGCAGACGGGTGAGAACGTCCCTCCATGCTGTCGTCACTTGATAACAACTGTCATATTCAATGAATCAAAACTTATTTTAAAGTCATAACAGAACTAGCCTGATTCCTCGTAAATAGGTTTTTGGCATTCACTATACTTTGTCGACTCACAGCAGTTCGGAGAACGAACATTAGAAAACAGCGTGCAGGAGTTCGTTCTAGACAAGACTCTAAATAGGAATTAAATAATATTCAAATATGATCGCAGCTTTCGCATCTACATAAGTATATTAGTCAGAAAATAGGTACTGAACCACAGCTTCGAACTCCTTAAAGCTCACTGGCAGTGCGTAACCTTCTTCCGGCTGGCCTATGCATTCTAGTCCATGTTTAACTAAGCACAACCGAATTACTACATCTAAACACCCATCCATACTTGTCTGCGAATCATGCTAAAGTTTCTCGATGACCTCTAAGGAGATACAGCAACCGTTCACTGAATCCAGATGATAACCGCACGAGCAGGGCGTTTCAGTGAAATTAAAATCTCACAAGACAATGAAAAAAGACATTAAAAATAATAACCATTGCCAACAAGATGAATATGAACATCAGAACTTTAAGTTAGACACTGTACCTAGGAAGAATAAAAATATGAAAACATTTACGGAATGATGTCCATCAGAAGTTGTTCCCGCCCGAGGAATTTAAGGCAGTCCGTGGAGAAAGTAGGCCCAATAGAAGGACATACATGTATACAGCATCTGTGATTACATCAAGGTAGATTTAACATTAAGACCAACGAATAAATAGTTGAAACTGTCTTGTTCTTGTGCATTTTCTTCGGACATAGTTAGTTCAATCGAGGAGTTACCAGCCACTGTCATTCATGCAGTCACGCGACTTGCTGGGCTGCCTACACGATACAATCGGCAGTTGAGACCACTTTTTGAGGTTACGTGTTTAAAGTCAGTTCGGACAGTCACGGGCCTTGCGGCGGCTCAGCGGCAACGACGCCCGTCAACCCATCACACGGTCGCATAGCCAATCGCGGTTAGTGCGACTACCACTGCCTATGTTTATGTAGCCTGGTAGAATCCAGCTCACGAGGTTTTGCACATTTCGTGGTACAAAATCATGGAGTTGTAACATTTTCCCGCCAGTTAGGAATTAATCGGATATAACAGCGATCAAAAATTGTCGATAAAGCATGTACCAATGAGGATCAGCATGAACATACCTTGTTTAGAACGACCAAGAATGGCAGGCGCATGCGATAAAGAACGCTGCAGGCGTAAAGCATATTTGACATGAAGGTCACTGGGTTATGACTTCGTGGAGTGTCCATCACGTACACAACAAGTGTCGGAAAAGCTGAACCCTGAATGACAAGCGGTGTTTCAAACTTGCTTCATAGGAGGTGACGTACCAAAGATTCTGAAATGATGGTGCCTGAAGCAGACCAAGTGAACACCTCAATCTGACCAGGAGTATCCAAGACAACATAGGAAACTCTGGTGGCATTTTTGTGGACTAGATCAATCACCTTGTGGAACTGTGAAGCGAAAAAATTTAACGAGGTCATGATAGCACCATTGGGTCCAAAGCCATACTGCTTCATTACTTCCTTGAATTTGACTGTGTCACGAATATCTGTAGAGCAAGAGAACATAGAACATTACATAAATCGGAACCTACCAATGTTTGCAGAATAAGGAACGTGATGAACAGCCGGATCTAAGTTGACTGTGTATACTGTTTCCTTGATCGAATTCAAGTAGGTGACTAGTCGGTGCACAAATGTGGTTTTTCCAGAGCCGGCCATGCCGAGCACAATAATACAAACCGGTTTTCCGTGCTGTTCGGATTGAAGAACTGATGTACTAGGTGCAATCATTGCCGTAGCTGAAAATGGTATAGATTATATCACATTGATCAACACGAAAAATACAGGTACTACATTAATAAAGAGAATCGGTGATAAAAAAGCATCTTGGATGTGAAAAGTGGGTACGGTAACTAACTAAACACTGTCTTCAGGGTAGTTCTATCTTACAAGCTGCAAAACTTTCAGATGTATTTGCCGGTTTTCCGAAGTGACAAACTAGGTCGACACCCGTAAACAAATTAATATCAACCTTCTAAACTATAGCATCAACATCGATAAAAAGAGAAAAACAATCGAGAATGGGTTACATCCAAACAGTATAAGCCTCATACGATAGGCGTAGTGATAATTTTATTTGTCATCAACTGGCAGGGAAACTTGACCTACTAAGGTAAGACAAACACCGGTATCCGCGGCCGTATCACTATCATCGTCATCATAGCAGCTTTGAGCCTGACCAAAGGTACTGTGGCTCGGGCCGCAGTTTACCTCAACAGTGATGTGGAATATTCTAGAAGAAAACGTTACTAAGAAGGGTGAAAATTATTGAGAAAAGACTAAGAGGAAGAAGCGGAAATGGAATGGATAAAGGTACGCCATTGACTGCGACACATCGCCATCTCGGATAGCGTCTCTAACCAGCGGTTTGAGTGATCACGAGGACCCCAGCCAGGCTGCATTATACACCCGCTTTTGCGCGGCGCTAATCATCTTACCAAAGGTGTTCAA